>RWJN01000029.1:0-136892 GCA_004332605.1 Steccherinum ochraceum
CCCACCTCCACCTCCCCCTCCGCCACCGCCGCCACCACTACCACCTTCTATGGGAGGTCCGCCACCGCCGCCGCCACTTCCCCCTGGTATACCTGGCGCACCGCCACCGCCGCCGCCTCCACCTTCGGTCTCCAGGCCAATCGTGAAAGTGTCTGCAAAGCAAACCACAAAGCGCCTCAAACCATTCTTTTGGAATAAATTGCAAGCCCCCACGACCACTTCTGTATGGAACGATAAAGTGCCTTCGTTGTCTGTTGATCTGAAAGACCTGGAATCCATGTTCGCCATCGATGCGCAACCTTCGACGAGCTCCAAGATGTCCGTAACCTCACCGAAGAAGCAGAATGTAACCACACTCCTTGATATCACAAGGGCGAACAATGTTGGTGAGCGACGATCGTAATGTTCCTGATTGCGTATTATTCACATCGTCGCAGCTATCATGCTCTCCAGGATCAAGCTGTCCTTGCCAGACATTCGTCGCGCATTGTTGGAGCTGGACGACATCAAGTTGTCGACTGACGACCTGAAAGCCATCGGGAAACAGCTACCAACGACGGAAGAGGTGTGATGACATATGATGTCTCCTATGATGGCTTCGTTGATAAAGTGAGCGGTTTAGATCGCCAGAATCACGGACTTTGAGGACGTCGGGAAGCTCGCAAAGGCAGACCAGTATTTCAGCCATGTTAGTACTATTTACGCTCACTATTGTCGTCTCACTCGTACTCACGCGCTATATAGATCATGACCATCCCACGTCTCTCGGAGCGTCTGGAATGCATGCTCTATCGGAGAAAGCTCGAGATTGAGATTGAGGAAGTTCGCCCAGAGCTGAACATTGTGCGCAATGCGTCCCACGAGCTCCGAGCGTCCGTCAGGTTCAAGCAAGTGCTGCAGGTACGTTTCTGGAGTCACAGAGTCTATCTCTACGCGAGAATGTTTATTGACGTTTGCCTAGACTGTACTTGCTGTTGGTAACGCACTGAATGGCTCGTCTTTTCGGGGCAATGCACGGGGATTTCAACTGGACGCCCTACTGAAGGTATGGGAAGCAATAACAACGTCTTGATCTCTAGCTAAGGTAGTGATTATGATTCAGTTGAAGGAAACCAAGACGGCGAAGGGGGGTGCCGATTGCCCTACACTGTTGCACTATGTCGCAAAAGTTCTTCTACGAAGCGATCCCGTGTTGGTAACATTTATCGAAGACACCCCTCATCTCGAAGCGGCCGCTCGAGGTATGTGTATCGTGCATAATAGCAGCCGTATCTACTCACGATGGTTCTGCAGTTTCTGTCCCAACTGTCATGCAGACCATTCAATCGCTTGTGAATGGACTGAGCACGGTCAAGGAGGAGCTCGTTCGGGCACAGAAAGATCCGCTGTCGCAGGGCGACCGCTTCGTCTCCGTCATGCAGGTGAGTCGACTGGGTTCCGTACGATTAGCGCCATCAATACTAACAGATTTCAGCCCTTCATTCTTGTCAGCGGTCCTACCGTGGATGCCATTAAGAAGATGTCACTATCGCTGGACGCAGAGCTGAAGTCTCTGCTCACATTCTATGGAGAGATGGCGGAAGGTCCTGAGGCCACCAAGCCGGAAGACTTCTTTAGCATGATTTTGTCATTCTCGTCTTCGCTACAGGTACGCACCATTGATGAGTATCCGCCAGTCTCTGATTTCCATTGAACCTTTCAGAAAGCGGCCTTGGAGGTTCATGATGCAGAGGTCAAGTCAGGCAAAGGCGCTCCTAAGATTTCAGTGGAAGAGGCAGAGGCACCAACCGAACCTGTAAGCATACCTGCGACCTATGTACGAGCAGAGCTGACTGTTATGTCGACATCACAGACTGTGAAAGGCAAGCAGGCGACTTCGGAGAACACCCTTAAGCCACCCCCAGATTCACAAGGCAGAGCTGCAGGTCGGTCAGTGGGACGTGGAGACTTCGATCAAGCCATACGTAGCATGAGAGACGGCAAGCGCAGGGCGCGACCCCAGCGACCGTTAAGCAAGATCTTCTTTGATGGCAGTACGAGGACAAGCAGAGTGTACGAATAATTTGGATGGATATCGGATGGTATATGTATGGTTAGATCTACATCGATGACTTGCTGTGTTACATCTACGGACTTTTCATGTATCTATCACGACTATAATGACCTCCTAGCTCTTGTTCAGCGGTGATATTGCATCACAGCGAGCGACACATTCGAAGAAAAATTCGAAGAACGTGTCCACCTAGGTCCAGGTCAGTTTCATTACGGCCCAGCTGCGAGAAACACGCACCTTGAGAGATTCTGCAACGAGGCAATTCTTGCCGTTGCTTCCCCATGAGTCATCGCATTGCCTGTAGTTCCACATATCAACCACCGTTTCACCCGCGGTGTGGCTGCCACTGAGCTCGACATCAACCCGGAACCGCCTGCAGGAAAATATCTCGGGGTGTGCTGCATAAGCGATTGTTAGAGCATCGTGCAGAGGAGGTCCCTGATCAAACCCGAATGTAGATTCGTAGGTATCCGCGAAAAAGCTGATGAGCGTAGATAGCATGTGTCGCAGAGTTGTAGTTGCTTTGGGCAATGGTTCGTCTAGATGAGTTGGCGGGGTGTCTGGGTCGAGTAGCCGGGCTTGAAGTGCCTTGGTAACGATCGCGGTGTGAGTGACATTGAGAGGTACCATAGTCTTCCTGATCGGTGCGTTGAGGGCAATTTGGGCAGCTTCAGCTGTTGATATAATCTGCGAGTTCAAACATTGAATGAATCACTGCAGTACTGGACGCACGATCACAGAGAATGTTGAATTCTGCGCATACCAGTCAGTGTGGTGCTTGTTACGCGACTCGTTGCATACCAGCTGAGGAGGATCGGTTTCCCAGACCGACACCGCCGCCCATAAAGATAAGCTCATCTGGGATTTGCCATCATCAGGGATAAGGCGAGAAGCGGTTCAGAGCTAGAGTACCTATTCCAGCCAACAGCTCCGGATATACGCTGGTAAACAGTGCAATATTTGTCAATGGCCCCGTGGCGATGAGAGTGATCTGAGTTCCGCTTCCACCATTCCATCTTTGACGAATTGCTTGGGCGATACCCTCGATGGCTCTGATCACGCCCCCGGGATGCGTCGACGCACTTTTGACACGAGGGTCTGTCGCCGAAGGCAGATGTTCAACACCACCGAGACCGTCTACGCCATGAATTTCTGGATCGTGTCTTGCGGGACGGATCAGAGGCTGAGTAGCACCTGGGTATACCTTCACGGTATCTGGGGCCCCAAACGCGACGAGGCAGCGCGCAGCGTTGCTCAAAGTGTGGTGTGCACTGGCATTGCCATGAACCTGGAGACTATGAACAATTTGCCTGAGTTAGTAGACCGAAGGTCACTCACAGTCGACACCCCAATCAACTCAACGTCAGAGCAATTCAGCGCAAGCATGATGGTCGTGGCATCGTCGTGTCCCTGATGTTAATCAGTTTTATCAGCCGGTGCAAATGTCAAAAATAAAAGAGTACATACAGGATCGCAATCCAACCAAATGTACCTCATAGCGTACGAGCAAGAAGCAAGTCTGATGATTAGGCTCAGATCAAGCCCCTCCTCGAGGTCAGCGCTATCGGCGCGCTGACGGTCTTGGTATGAGACTAGTCTGACGATGATCTTGATCGAGATGACGTGTAAACCAAAAACGGAAACTAGAGTCTATATAAGGCAGCTAGCCATTCGAATGCAGCAGCCGCGCCGCCGCGGTGCCGAAGCTTAGTCAGCATTTTTCTCCAATCTCACTCTGCTCCCGACCGCGTCCATCATACCAGAACTGTCCTCTTCGTCTTCGCTCGTCCGCTGTCCTTCTCGGGGTTACTTTCTGTTGCTGTTGTAAAAGCGGCTTCGTGTCGACCCATTTTCTGCAGGCAGAACAACGCCCCGTTCTCGCTTACCTCGCTTTTACGCTTACGCCTTGTTGGCCGCCAATAAACCAAAAGCTCATATAAGATGGATCCTCACTCGCGATTCTCCCAATACAATACAAGACCACCAAGATTAGGCCCGGCTACGATGGAGAGACGCAACGAGATGCCGTTGAAGTCGCCAAACCCTCTTGAGAGCTTTAAGAAGCGAGCTACTACACCAAGCCGGTCCCGATCGTCCAGTGCGAGTTCTTTGCTAGGAGATAGACCGACTGTTACGAATTCCAGGATCAAACAAGGTGCGCCTGTTACTCGTTATCGGTCTTTGCGCGAATGTTGACCATTTTTATTGCTCGTGTGATCAGATGAGCAGTTCCGGAAGGATATCCATCTGACATTCGTTGCGAGTGCGCTGCAGCAGAAAGCACAGGTGAGCGATTGTACGCTCATCCAGTCGCTGAGTTATTGATTAAAGGCGTGTTTTCAGGGTAATAGCAGCAGTTTCGATGAGCTTGTAGATCAATTCAACTTGAAGAAACCGACCACCGATGCACCATCTCCTGCTCCCCCGTTACGCATGTGGATCCTCGCTTTATCAAACGTTGTCTCAAGACTAGAACGATGTCACTCGGCTTTGGTAGAGGCGGTTGTAGGGATGCCGTGGACTATCATGGATACTACTTTCGTGAAGTCGTACACGGGTTTCATTGGGATGCTTGTCAGTGCGAAGCCGGAATACCTTGGAACGGTATTGTCTAAACTGGCTCACGGGTTTACATATCGTGCGTCATCCCGTTTGTACGCTTATACTCTGATAGTTGACATGATTTTTGCAGAGTCCGGTTTGCAAACGTTGGAGGCAGCTTTACCCGAAAGTTCAAATGCACCATTGACTCGTCGTGTCGTGTATGAACGAATACACTATCTTCTTCGCCATCTCCTGTCCCTCGTTCCGACGCTTCCATCCACTCTTCAACCTCTTCTTGTACAACATTTCCCTCATAAACGGCAATCCCAAGCTGCACAAGTCACATACATCCGGAACCTGCTCCAGGTTGTTGATTACTGCCCCCAGCTCACTGATCGAATTTTGGCCACGGTCATCGATAGAGCAATACAGATCGACGTAAGTCGCCCTTCTCATATTGTACCCTGCGACCGCATCTAATCATCGACGCGCTGTAGGTTGAGATTCAGGTGGAGCTGGAAGAGCTGGAGGACCATCTGTTAGAGAAGGAAGAGACGGATCTATTCGAGTTGGATCCGTTTGACACAGTCGTTGGCCAGGAAGGAGAGGAATCGGACTCAGAAAGCGACTCAGACGGCGAGGGAGATGACTTGTCGGACCTATCGTCAGAAGGAGAGGATGACTCCGATGAGGACGTGGCAGTGGTGACGTCGGACTTCAAGCATATCAACGAGATGGTACAGAAACTGGACGCAATCCTCAAGAATGTGTTCGACTACTTCAACAATTCTCATGGCAAATTCTCACCGCGCCATACACCATCTCCACCAACACTTCAATCCGGCTCAGAATCGCCACTGACACCGCTGGAACAACCCATCCTGCGACCACTATCACCGGCCCTGATTGAAGAAGGGAAGGCGTTCCGGCGAAGCCAGTTTTACACTCTGCTATCTATATTCGACCGCGTTATCCTCCGCACCTTCAAATCCCGCTACACCCAATTCCTCATCTTCTGGTATTCCTCCCTCGACCCTGAATTCAGCGACGTCTTTCAAGGAGTGCTCGTGTCTAAAGCGCTGCTAGAGGAAGATCTGCCCTCCGTCACTCGAGCCGCGGCCGCCAGTTACATCGCAAGCTTCGTCAGCCGTGCCCAGTTCGTCGACAAGGAGAACACGCGTCGTGTGGTGATTTGTCTTTGCGACTTCCTTCGGAACAAGCTGGACGCGTTTGATGCGGAGGCAATGAGTGGATTGCAGGCGGGAAGCATGGCCCAGTACAGCGTCTTCTACGCCGTAGCACAGGCGGTATTTTTGATCTTCTGCTTCAGATGGAGGGACCTCACACATGATGAGGAAGAGTTGGAGGACATGGACGGTGTCGCGGCTGCAAAGTCCAAGTGGATGAATGAGCTGGATGTAGTGAAGCGAGTGGTGATTTCAGTGCTGAATCCCCTCAAGGTTAGTCTTAGCACATATGCGCGACTTCAAAGATGCCGATATTGACTATTTGTCTTGCAGATGTGCTCTCCCAACGTCGTGATGCAATTCGCCAAGGTCGCTCATTCTGTGGATTTCCTTTACTGCTACCCTATCATTGAAGCCAATCGCCGCTCCGACTACGCTGTAACTCCCGGAGAATCCGACATGTCCTCACGCCGCCCAGCACTCTTCACCCTGGCGATGATGGGCAACTCGATGCAGATGGAGCTAAACACGTTCTTTCCTTTCGACCCCTACAAGCTTCCGCGGTCGGGGCCCTATATCGAGGGCGTGTATAGGGAGTGGTCCTCGGTGGCTATTGACGACGATGAGGATGAAGAGGACGAAGAGGACGAGGCGGAAGCAGTAGAGAAGGACGGCGACGTGGAGGAGGATCGCACGGGAGCGGTTGGGATTGCGATCAATGGTTCTCGGACCACATCCGATGACGCAGACGGGTTGGGCAAATCTTTCGGCGGCATGAGCATTAGCCCAATACCCGCGTTGATGAGTGGCATGCCGATGTCGGTCTCATAAAACAGCGTTTCGACATGCTCACTTGCACGTTCTGTCTTCTATCATCATGCTTTCTTGCTGTTGCACTATACACCCATGTACATTTCTCTGTCGGATTAGGCTTGCGCATTGCTATATATGTACCACTGTATGTTTTGCGTTCATATCGAGGTGCAGACGGGGAGGGCTGAAGATGCAAGCAAAGGATGTATTGCGGTCTACAGCGAAGGAATAGCGTCTCAATGGCCGTGTGCGCGGTTGAAAGGTTCGTGCTCGAAGATGGGTCCCAATGTTGGCTAAAGAGGTACGTGAGTTCGAACACCTTGGAGGGAGTGGGTCAAGTCGACTCTTACCGGTACATTGCGCTCCCTACGGGGTTGAAAGTCGAAGTCAGGGCAAGCTTATGCATAAGCTTTGGGGCTGAGACGCACCATTTTGTACCATCGGGCGCAGTCGGTGCTAAGAACCACCACAAAATCATCATTTGGAGTTTGACTCACACCAGCATGATGCATACTCACCTCGGTAGGGATCGGGGTGCAACCTTTCTGCCAACTCAGCCTCAGCCTTCTCAAAGATAACGGCAAGAGCTCTGGGGTCTTGCACATTTCTAATGAAACAACAGCAAGCTGCTGGTGAGCGGAATACTCGATGGGAAGTGACTGATGCACGCGCACCTATTATTCTCAAACTCTGCCCGAATCGCGACCGCCTTCGCCCTCCACAGGTCCCTCCGGACAATCCAGTTCAATTCATTGGTGAGCATGCGTTTGTATAGCGACTTGACATAGAGTCGATGTGCCGACGAGAAGGGGCTGATGACCGCAGACATGGCTGCTATGTACTGGGTGTGCTGTGGAAGGAGTGTTGGCCTGAGCTCGGGGAGGAGGCTGCGAATACGTATCAGGCATCTTGTTCCCACGCGTCCCCATACGCCCCTACCGGCGCCTGCGCGAATTCAGGTGCTTGCGGGCGAGTGGTGCGTCTCGCAGCATCCTCAGACATTCTTCCTTTCTATCTCCTCCCCGACACCACACTCCTCGACGACGCGTTCACCCTGGCCATTGTACTCGACATCCTCCTCGCATGAACTATCTGCGGGGTGCCGTTAGTGCCATCAGCGCGCCATACCAATACTACCGGGACCTCAATCCATCCACGCTCACGGGCGCCATCGACGTCATTGTAATACGACGTCCCAAGCAAAGCCAAGATGGAGACGATGCGCACAGCGAAACCGCGGAGGTAGCAGCAGGAGAGACGGAGCTCGTGTGTTCTCCGTTCCATGTCCGCTTCGGAAAATGGCAGGTCCTGAGGCCGGCAGACAAGAAGGTGCGTAGTACTGCACTGTGCATCACAATGTGAGCCTTACGCAACGCGACCAGGTGAACATGTCCGTCAATGGCAGACCCGTCCCATTTTCCATGAAAATTGGGGATGCCGGAGAAGCATTCTTCATATTCGAGACCGACGAGGACGTCCCAGAAGATCTTGTTACCAGTCCTCTCCTTGCCGCCACGAAACCTGAAGAAGCCGACGGACGCGAAGACCTCTCAGGTCGATTTGGGGCGAAACCTTCGCCCGATGGAATGCTTCTGGGCGACTCATCCCAAGAGCCGGATTTTCTGGATTTGGATGCCTCGGGGCAGGGAGAACCCTCGCCTGCTTTCCCATCCGCGATTACTGATACTTCGATTACCTCGGATTCAACTGTCAAGCCCGAAGATAACGTCGAGAAGAGGAGTTCTGAGCCTGATGAATCGTCCGAAACGAACACGTCTACACTGTTGTCTCGAACCGCTGAGATTGGCAAGGCCGTCGTCGAACTGGCCGGTGAAGTCACGAAATCTGAGAAGGACAAGTTCAAAGACAAAACAATCAAGGAGGCCGCACATGAGATCGAAGATGAACAGACAAGTTACCTGAAGGATAGCTTTGCCGCTGCACGGAACTCTGCGTCGGGATATCTGCCGTTCGGTTCTCAAAAGGGAGACGAAGCGTTGCCTGCTACTCAACCTGTGGAGCCCCCAGAAATTCGCTACACCCATGGTGAGCTCTCATGCTTGACAACTGCATACTCGCGGATACTGACGTCCTTGATATTAGATATGGTCATGGACACGGAGGGCTACCATGCTCAGGCCCACACTCGTGACCGGTCAGAGAAGACAGTCACTGGCGCAAGTTCACCCGGACCATCGACACCACGAACTCACTCCCGTTCATCCAGCGTCCAGGAATCACCAGAGCCATCCAGGTCACCCTCTCCAGAGCCCTCTAGATCCTCTTCCTTGGCGCAACCAGTACCGTTTCCCGTACGGGCTACGTCTGAGCCTCCTCCAGACATGTCGGAGCTCCACTTGTCGTCATCTCAATCACCGCCGAGCCGCGCTCTGAAACCTTCACTCAACGATCCCACTGCGAGTAGTAGCTCCCTTAGGTTGGCAATTCCTACGGAAACGGAAGAATATTCCTGGGAGTGGGGCAGCTTTCCACAACGGACACCGACCCTTAGCTCGTTTGGCAAGTCTATTTCGTCGGGCTCTCACGGCAAAGGCAAAGGGCGCATGACCCCCTTTACGGAGGAAGAGGACGAAGCGGCGTATTGGACGGAGCACGCTACTACAAGGGCAAAGACGAAGCTCTCGCAAACCAGCGACGAGGCAGTCACCGAATACGGCGTTGGTGGTCGTTTGACTGTCGATCGGAGAGACCCCTCGAGATTCAGGGTGTTCATTGAAGGCAGGACGGTGGAGTTTGAGTTAAGTCTGATACCCCCAGATCCGGATGGAAAGGATTTTGTAAGAGTAGATGATGTGGAGGATGCCCGGAGGTTCGATGATGGCAAGCTGAACTTTACCCAATTCCTTGGAAATGAGCATCTGCTTGAAGATGAACGGCTTGTCATCCGCTGGGCTCGAGATACGTATGTATACTCCTAGCTGCCGTGATTCTACTCACTCACTGACTGGACTTGACGCTAGGTATGTCACACAACAAGACGGCTCTCCCCTCATGGGTGCACTGGCAGTGTGGCGAGAAGGCGCACTGAGATCCAAGTCGGGCTTGCTCTCGTCACGACCGGTCTCTCCCGAAGCATCTGACCGCGTACGGCGACCTAGTGTCGACATATCGGAACTCCCCACCCCTGATGAACAACCACTGACAGAGCAGAAGACTGGAGAGCAAGATCCGGCGAAGAAGCCATCATCTTCCTCTTGGGTGCGATGGTGGAGTAGGAGGGGACGTGAGACAGATGCGGCAAGACCTGAGCTGCGGCCAGTCAGCTCAGCTCCTGGGGTACGTCCGACCGTCTTGGGAAGACTTGACGACTATTAACACGTGTGCATCTCAGCGAACGGGCAAGGTTCCTGCATCCGAAGATGTCCTCCCTATGACATCTCGAGCTATATCACCGGACACCACTGAGAGGCGATCTCGGTCGGTGGATACAGTTCAACTAGGGGAGTCCAAGCCCGAGGAGAAGAGGATCAGAAAACGGTTTGCCAAAACTCTTCGATTGACTTCAGAGCAGCTGGTAGGTTTTTCCTCGGCTTCGACGCGCAATCGTACTCATAGTGTCTCAAGGAACAACTGGATTTGAAACCTGGACCGAATACCATTACTTTCTCTCTGTCTGCGACTGGGGTGGCGGCGTGTACTGCGCAACTATTTGTCTGGGACCACACTGACCTTGTTGTGATATCTGATATCGACGGCACAATCACGAAGTACGTCCCTCGTGTGTACTATGAGGGTTCGATTCTGACATCTATCCTATCACAGATCTGATGCTCTTGGGCATGTTTTCACCATGATTGGACGCGACTGGACGCACTTAGGCGTTGCCAAGTTGTACACCGACATCTGCAGGAACGGGTACAAGATCATGTATCTCACCTCTCGTGCCATTGGCCAAGCGGACTCAACTCGAGACTATTTGAAGGGCATAAAGCAGAATGACTATCAGTTGCCGGAGGGTCCCGTCATCATGAGTCCTGATCGTCTCATGGCGTCGTTCCATCGGTACGTCATTCTGCTCGGTGGTCTCTCTGGAGATCGGTGACTGAACGTATCGCGTCCAGTGAGGTCATCTTGCGGAAACCCGAGGTCTTCAAGATGGCGTGTCTTCGAGACATTCAGAGGCTTTTTGGCTCACAAGCGCGCAATCCATTCTATGCTGGCTTTGGCAACCGGATTACCGACGCTCTCTCGTATCGCAGCGTCAATGTGCCAAGCTCGAGGATCTTCACGATTGACTCCACTGGCGAAGTCAAGATGGAGCTGCTCGAGTTGGCGGGATACAAGTCATCGTATGTTTTCGCATTTGTGGTCGACGAGGAAAATCACTCATGTGACGATTAGGTATATTCATATGACGGATCTAGTGGACCAGATGTTCCCTCCGATTCACCGCAAATGGGCCGCAGAGTACACCGACTTCAACTATTGGAAACCTCCCATTCAAGAGTTCCCGCTTCCTGACTTCAGCCCACCATCACCTGCGCTCAGTGCACGCTCAGATACATCCAACCAAAGCGCTCTGGCGAGACTGCGAAACTTCAGCCTCGTGGGCAACCGCTCGTCCAACAACATGTCGCAATTTACTTTGCCTCCGCCTGCCACGTCCGAGGAAAATGGTTTCACACTCGAGGAACGCCGGAAGGAAGCGCATGTACGACAGATGTCGTCACTGGAGCGGTTAAGCAGTACTCTAGCCAGTCTGACGTCTTCTGCTGCTGCTAGCCCTCGATCATCCTCGCCGACATTCTTCGATTCCGAGAACGAGGAGGAATCTGAAGAAGGCGATTTGGAGAAAGGTCATCGTGGTCGTAGACCGCGCACACGGAGCATGTCGAGCATGCCAGGATCGCTGCCTGGGTCTCCTTCCCCAGGCTCGGATGATGAGATGGAGTTCGGAGAAGGTGAGGGCGAGGAGGGTGCAGAATATGATGGCTACGAAGAAGAGGCCGCTGAGGAAGCTTTCGACGAGGACTTGTTAGCTACTGGAGAGATGGAGAATATTCCGTTTTTGTAACGTTGGTTTGTTGTTGCTCGTGTCGCTGTTGTTGTCGAGCTTCCCGCATTAGTATATCATCGTACACTGTAGCACATTCACCCGCATATTATCTATCCTGCACATGCATTTATAGTGATTGTACATTTTCATGTCTAGCCTCGTTCTCCGGAATCTCCACTCACCTTGGTCTGAAGCGCCACAGGACCATGAGGGATATCTTCGGCGTCTTCGTGGACGTGGCCCTGAGAACTTCGTTTTGCTCTCCTCCGCCTCCCGCAGTCGCCATCAAAGCAGAGCGACACAATGTGAGAGAACATGGACCTGCTCGATCTCTATGTACCGCAAATCTGCAACAAGTCGCACGGTCAAACGGCCAGAAAGTGTATATAAGCATGCAAAATCTCAAAGCTGTCTGGTCCCTCAGCTGAGCTCTCACAGGTGCTGGACGGTCAGTTGTTTCTTATGCTCGGCGTAGCTATGCAATGCTCAAATTTTCATCTCTTCGCACAGCCTGTGCTCTGTTCGACCCCTGCGATAACTGCAAACCACACCTCACGACGGGTCTCTCATGCGTTCCATCACCGCGTTCTCTGCGGCCCTCGTAGCCTTCGCATCCACCGCTGCTCTCGCGGCTCCACTCGTCGTCACTGCTCCGAGTGTATATGCACGCAGTAGCGTCTCTTCTCTCGTCATTCGGAGTGACATCGAGGTCCTCAATGCCCGCGTAATGGAATCTGGCCCGTACGTCTCGTAAGTAGTGCCGTTTGCGAGCTGAGATTGATCTAATCCGCGTTGTACAGGAACGAGCTGGAGAAGCGAGGACCACCTCGGGTTCCCCCCATTCGTACTGGGCCAGATTCTCCTCCTGAATCTTCGGGCTCTGGCATTCATATTCCAGAGTCTCCTGGTCCTAAAACCACGTTTGATGTGCCCCATCCCGACGGCCCTGGCGAGATACCTGGCTCCCCCGAACCGGATACCGTAGACCCAAGACTCATTATGCGCCCATCAGACTCTTAAGTTGGTTTTGTTTTGTGGAAAGTGGGAAGCGGGCGCGTGTGGTTGCAACGGAGGATAATTCGACCCGCCGGGGAGGGGGAGGGGCTTGAAGGTTCGCCTCGTACTCTGTGTAATGTCGACGAGACAACTCATCATGATATCAAGTTGTAACTTCGTCGTTCTCGAGCAATCGAGCTGGTGGACTCGGATATACTCAAAGCTGGGAATACGATATCGGATCATGGCACGACAAAGATCGGGTCCTACGACAACGTTCACTATCGACGGCATGCTTGCAATGTTCTTTTTGCTTTGTGCCAACTGCTGACCACGTTCCTACTGTCTCAGGGTTGGATCCGCTACTCGACACAACGCGGTTCGCCTCCTCGAGTGATGTCGTCAATCCTTTCGGCGTTTTGAAAAGCGGTCAGCCTCGCAGTTCTGAGCTGGTCTCGACGGCGATTTGCAGTCTGCTCTCCCCTACCGGTTTTGGAGACATGTATCACCTTCGCGCCTCCAACACGTCATCTCATGACATAAATCGAACGAGAAGCCCTTTCACGCCGTTTATCAGGATTTGCCAAAGCCGTCGACTGACTGGGAGCAAGAAATATATTTGATATTTCTCGTCTTGCAAACAGTAGCTGGCCAACTCCGCCAGTGAGACGACGCTGGCGGGGTCAGCCATCGGTCAGATTCAAATGATCCGATCCCCGAGTGCTGGCGACATGGCGCAGAAGGTCCCCACCACCCACTGGCTCTGGGTCTCACATCCTACAGACTCTCGATGCTGCGTCTGTGTGATGTTTGGTACTTATTTTGCACATGCACGTTCGCAGAATCGGTCTCGATCTCAAAGGTCGCAAGCACGGCGAAACCTGCCCTATTCAGCGGGTGAGAGTATTATGTTTTTGACAGCTCAAATGCACATTCTGAAATCAGTCTATGAACAGGGCCATCTTCATCTACTTACACCTGGTCCCTGAAAGCGATCTGTTGACCACGTCTTCCGCATTATACTGAGCGCGAGAAGCTACATAGAACAAGTCTGTCTCAATGAAGTTTGAGTAGACCATGCAACTTCCGAGTTGGTATTAGTGAGCGCAACACCCTAAGCTTCATAATTCGAATTGACATTCGTGCTATGTGTATTGACTCAGGTGAAGGTCTTCAATAGTCAAGTCTTTATTCTTCGCAGAATGCAAGTAGTACCGTCCCTCCTAAACTCCATTGACTGATGGAACGGTGCTTATAGTCTTTTGAGCAGATGCAGATATTCGCATAGGACGGCAGGACTGGCGTCATCCGTGCCGACGGCCTGTCACATAGGATGCCCACCGTGCTTCAGTCACCAACTTGCAAGACATGTATTCATTGGTTGTTCCATACTAATGAATGACATTCTATATGGTACGGGTTTCTACTCGACGATGCACGTTGTAT
This sequence comes from Steccherinum ochraceum, assembly GCA_004332605.1. NCBI lineage: Eukaryota > Fungi > Basidiomycota > Agaricomycetes > Polyporales > Steccherinaceae > Steccherinum > Steccherinum ochraceum. Next base: position 14,057 of record RWJN01000029.1, read on the forward strand.
GCTCACATGTACCTGGTGTGCTATTCTCAGCTTTTGCGCTATATCATCATCCGTCATGTTCGGCTAGTGCAAACACTCGGTTTTCGTCTTTCGGTAGACAAGTGCCTAGCAACCAACGTATAAAAGGGCTTGAGAAAGACGGCGAAATCCAAGCTCAACCGGTAGTTTCGACGCTCAGCACGGTGATCACGGAATGTTTTGCAAGACTTTCGCTGCTCTACCTCTTCTCTTCGTGTTCGTGGCGGCACACAACTTCCTCATCACCAATGATGACGGATGGGCCACCGCTCAGGCAAGGGCACAGTTCAACTCATTTGTGAACGCCGGTTTCAACGTACGTGCTCATTAGCTTGTCTCGTTGAGCATGCTAAGGCTCACAATCTTCGTACACCAGGCGATTCTGTCCGCTCCGGCGAATCAGCAGACCACTGATGGCGCGGACAGCACCACCCCTGTTCCGCTCACGATCCCATGCCAGTTCAACACATGCCCAGTTGGGTCCCCTGCCATTGGATCTGATCCTAGCAACCGTGAGCCCGGCATATACTCGAGTTCAATGAAGCGATTATCATACTTATGATACGCCAACAGCACGTTTGGTCTATGTGAACGCTTTCGCTATCGATGCCGCCCGCTTTGGTATCCAGACTTTGGCCCCGCAATTCTTCGGTGGCGCTGCCCCAGACATCGTGTTTTCAGGCCCGAACATTGAGCTGGGTACGTAGTATGCCAATTCAAATTATATGATCCTACTGATGAGGAAGATTAGGCCTTCCCAATAACTTCACCATTGCTAGTAATCTGTGGGTCATCAACGTCAAAGTCTGGTCTGAATTCTACTCATGATTAGCTCGCAGTCAAGCTGCCGTAGAAGCTGTGAAAGAAGGCGTACCCGGTGTCAGCATCTTCGCATTCGGAAACGCGGAAGTGTCCTTCACTACCCTCACTACCGAACCTGGTGCACAATCGACAATTGCGGCTTTGACCCACTCCGATTTAACCACTCTCCTCGGTGCAACTATGTTCAATGCTGGACCACCCTTCCTTCCTCCAGGTGTGGTGCTCCTCGTGAGCTATCCTCGTATACCCTTCTGCCCCGAAGTCTCCCAGCATCAGTGGATTTTCTCCAGACTCGCGTCCACTACGCCGTCCGTGCAGACTTGCGGCCAGGCTAACTTGCCGCTGGTCAATGATCTCGTGTCAGAGCAGCTCATTGGAGCATGCCTCGTTACGGTGACGGCCATGAATGCCACTACCCTTGGTGACACGGACGTGGCGACTCAAACCGCTGTCCTGAACAAGCTCACGGGTTTACTCTCTTGCTTTAACTCGTAGAGGGTTTATTCCAGACTAGTCGACTGCTTCGCGTTACCTCAAGCATGTTCGTATGTACGAAAGTAGTAGAATACGCAGTGAAGTATGTATGGATAAGGTGTGCACTCGAGTCTCCAGAGTCGAAGAGCTCGTTTGCTTCCGCCACGAATTTAGAATCCGGCGCTTGCCGGTGCTATGCCGAGAAGCCTTGGGCGTCTGAAGCGCGAGCCTTCCAATTCGCTGACAGTGACTCCCTGTGTCCCCTCCCTTCGCTCTCAATCGACGGTTATCGACCACATTCCCCTTTATCGCGTGTCGCTACTCATCATACGCGAGATCTCAGTCGAAAGCTCTTTTACTGTTTTTCGGGACGCGTCGCAGGCTCATGGAAGGTCACCAGGAGGGCGAGTTCAGTGAAAATGCGGAGCCTTTTCAGAGTCGTCTGTCGCGACAGCAGCGAATTCTAAAGTGAGCGAACCCATCAAAGCATCTTGTATATCACTTATCATGCCATTCAAGTAACCCACAAATGTATGCTCAATACCATGAGTTAATCGTTGGGACAATATCAGATACCGTCAACGGCTGTTTGAAAGAGCTCGGGTATTACCCTGGCATAGTCCAATCCCTGGACCATCTCGACCAAACCCTCGATGGGTGCCGAAAAGAGAGTGCCAAATTATTCGAAGATAATCGGCAGCTAGTCCTTTGGCACAAGCAAGCGTGAGTCCATCATTGTGCTCTGAGGATGTTCCATCGTTCGTGACCCAGTAGCCACTGTCAGCAAAGATGAAATTACGGCGCTGCAAGCCGAGAACGCGAAATTACAGAATCTGGCCCACATATCAGCCCAACAAGCTGCGCAGTCTGCTCAACAAGTTGCAACTCTCACCTCATCACGAGTAAGCTCTGATGCACGTTGTGCGCGATAATAATCGGCTAAAGTTGCTTCAGCGGCACGTCACCCACCCCGTGCAATACATGCATCCTCATCCTGTGCCAATGCAACCTCAACCAACTCACACTCAAATGGGACAGTCGCAAATACCATCTCCCTCCCACCCGGTTCAGCCCCATATGGTGAGTTATTTGATGGCGACTTCAGCAGAGTATGATTTGAGGCTTACAGACCCAGTATTATCCTCAGATTGCACCTTCACACATGCAACGCCCACCTCCTAACCGTGAACAGCGAGCACGTCAAGTGTCCGTGCCGGTGATCCAAACGTCTGGTCTTGGTTCTCGGCCTTCCACTGCTGGGACAATACCGAGCCAATCGCCCGTCTCACGTACTATAACGCCCCAACGATCTGCTCGTGGCAGCCCCATCACCCCGTCTATACCGACGTCTCATAGTCCAACCTCATATTATGTACCCCCGACAATCACACTTCCACCGCAGGCGGGTCCGTCGAGAACAACACCTTTCAACGCATCCAACCAGGACCTCCGACGGAATAATCACCCATCCCCTGAGGTGATCGACCTCACAAAGTTCGAAGACGGTGCAAATTCAGATGGGCCTCGCAAGAAACGCCGTGTGGACGCGGGTACTCCCACAGATCACTCCCAAGTGGTATTCACTGCACATCTTCCCTCAGGTACAGGGCGTGAAGCGGCCGCGTCACCTTCGATACCTGTACACCCACAGGTTTCTCCACCTTTGGCTTCTCCAATATCTACATCGACTTCGTTAGGACGAGGTCACTTGATGACGTTCAGGTCCGCGATACCGAGCTCATCGTCATCAAGCTCAACGTCAACACTGAACCCAGCCACTTCGACATCAATGTCCCCAGTATCAAGTTCTGTGCAGTTCGTTCACGGGATCCCCGCTGCAACATCTCCAGCTGAACCCGTGCCACCACCCATCATTGCAGCGGCGTTGGGTAGAACCGCGGATGCCACCAACGCACCAGCACCTCAGACAGCCACAAATTCAGTAGTGACCCAGGCGCCACCATCGGAGAGCTCTGGGTCAGTTTCGACTGCAGCTCCCGTTGTGACGGAGGTGTACGCTGCAGCAGGCGAAAGCAGTCAAACACCTGCTACAGAGACCGCCGATGTCGAAGAAGAAGAAGAAGGTGAAGAGGAGCCACCTCGAGACGAAGACGGACGTGTCACGATCGTCTTCTGTTTGGAGCAAGCATTCGACGAACATTCAACTGATGAGGCGCTTGTTTGGTGCCTCATGTGCCAGTGAGTCGTGTTGTTGACGTGTTATTTGCATGTCATGCTGACATGACGTTCCTTTCCTACTAGGAAACGATACGAGTGGGCGAAAGGACAGGGCAAGCCGTGTCCGCTACCGGAGCCCTTCAAGCGCTCTGACATCGACGTCTTGGTGCAACATTGCGAGAAGGATCATCCAAGAGGGTGGGAGATGTTGCGTGCAGGTCAAGCATGATGTTCTTCGTGTGTGCAACTTACGCTGTTTTTTCTCTTGATTTGTTTGGATCGCTGTCGCAGCACTCACATATAAACTTTACTCGCATACCATATGATTTTATTGATACTGACTGATGTAGCTGCGCGCGACACCTACATTGGCTTATGGAATGTTTCGTAGTATGATGGTCCAGATCGTAATATGCCCTGCCTTGCGTGTAATCGTTGCGGCTGGCAAGCTCGAACTCTTCCTCTTCTATTCGCTACGACCCCCTCTGGATAAACTGAGCGACATGGAGAAGCCCCCCAACGACGCAACTTCAGGCATTGTGCTTCTACAAGGCTTTCTACAGTACTTCTGCCTAGGTGAGCCGTCTCATTCTCCAAAGTAAAGAATATCTGAACCTGATGTCTAAGAAGGGATCATATTTGGACAGGTGCGTAGATGAAACTCCAGCCCCGTTCCTACATTGAGACGCCGCTCTTTAGGCTGTCAAATTCTGGAACAGATCTGCCGAAGACACCATCTATCTGCGATCATTTGTTGCAACTCTTCTAGTTGGCGGAAGGTACGTAGAGAGCAGTTCAAATTGCAATTGCGGAGAGCGCACTGAACGGAGAGGTGCAGTTTGCAAACCGGTCTGACGACGTACAAGGTATGGGTTGTTGCAGTAGCCAACAAACATTGGGTACAGTGCTCGTTCTACTTTCGCTGTGCTCCTACTGACAGCGTCGTCATAGTGGACTCGAGAGCTTTACAACACAGACTTCTTCGTCAATGGTATCATCTGCGCAGTCTGTGAGACGTACCTCATCACTCGATGCTGGAAAGTCAGGGATTTTTCTATTGGCTCTCTGTATTATTCGGCTGATGTTCGATCACAGGTCAGTGGCCGAAAATTTTGGGTACCCCTTGCATTGCTTCCCCTAGTGGTCACCGCCTCGGTCGCAAATATCTATCTAGTACGTCCACTTATGCAAGTTCGACGATGGAGCGAATTGAATTGGGTATTTATCGATCTTCAGGCTGTCAGGGCAGCAGATACTGTAGGGACCGAGCCTCTCTACATGGATGTGAGCACAACTCACTATATATGATCGATAGAGAGCTCACAGTGTCCTTTCCTGCCAGCCGCTGAGAGCAAGCAACTGGGCATTTCCGTGCTGGGTATATGTGTCGTTGGTGCTCGACCTCGCGATCACAGTGTCGCGTGAGTGACGCTGGTCATACGCAATGCCGTTGTGTCCCTTGCTAATAGGCTTGATAGTATCTGCTTTCCTCTGGAGGACGAAGACTGGATTCAAACACGTGGACAAGATGCTGTATAACATCATCGGCATGGTTTGGGAGACTGCCGCATTACCTTGTCTCTTCATGATCATAGCAGCGGTTCTGTTCTATGGCGCCCGATACGTGCGTTGTCCAAAGTCCATCTTTCATGTCATGACCACAGTCCTGACCGCATGTGTTAGTCTTCTGCATCCAGGCATCTTGACATGTTCTTCATCCTTGCTACTTCAAAATTGTACACGCTCGGCCTTTTGCGCACTCTCAACTCGCGCAAAGGACTTCGCGAGACGATACAAGCGAAGACGTCTGGTCGCCAGTCACTCGGTTCGTGGCTCTCCAATGAGACAGCTGTTGATGACGAGCCCAATGTGAGATCATATGATGACGCGTACGTATGGAGAGCCAATGACACATTCACTCTAGGAGCCTGGACGCAGCCAATCTCCGATCAGCACAAGCCCTCCAGGGACAGAGTCGATACGCCCTTCACAAACTGGACCCTCCTTGTCTACGAGTTCACCGGATCTGGACATGCGAGAGCGGGGAATCACCGTCAGGAAGGTCGGCTTTGTACTTGTGAATTGATGTTGTATTTGAGCACATCGGGAGGACATGTTTTTGGAACAAGAGACAGCCGGTGTGAAATGTGACGTGTATGAGCTCGCCTGCCCTGAATGTGATGAGCACGTGTAGAGGACGCGTCGGCTGATTAGGCGCCGCGAGCTTGTTTGAGCGACGTGTGGCACACAACTTTCCTTTGCCAGTGTGGGTCCATCATGTCCGGCTCCTTGGCAGCGGGTCCCACGGTTGGATTTTTGCCAGAGGCTCTTAATCCCGAGCCGACCCTTCCTGCTTTCTTCCGTTCTTCCACCTGCCTCGACGTCAACCCCCCTCGACGGCTGCGCGAAGGCCTTACGCCAGTCACGGTCCCTACTGCACTAGCTCACGACTACGACATTCCCTCAAGACTCTCAAGACGTTCAAGACATCGTAATACTTCAAGTTCACGCTATCGACCCGACACCGTCACCGACATCCACGAACACCATGTTACCTCTTATCCCCACCCTCGCACTTGCTTTCGTATCCTTCATATGCTCTGCTTTCGTCGTTCTTCGTATTGTAATCCCCATTCTTCCTCCCCATCCGCTGAGTCGTCGAGTCCCACCTGTGCGTCGTCGTGTGCTTGCTCGTCGTTGTTGACCGCTACTGACAGCCTTGAACACGACAGTCCGAATTTGGTCTTCCTAACTTCAAGACTCTTTCTCCTGCAGACAAGAGCCACATCTGGCTTGCATCCTGCGATATTCTGGCGTTGGCAATCTTCGTTTGGCAGGCTGTTGTAGAGCATTCGGGTGGTCCCACCGGGTTCGCTGTCGCCTCCGACCCCGCGTCAGCTGTTCGTATTTGGTTCGCAACCACTCTCAGACAGTCATGCCTTCTCATCGTTGCATCCCTTACTCTCCTCCACGTTCGTCTCGGTCGACCTGTCGACTTTGGAGGGAAGCATTGGATGTTGTGGGCTCCGACCTTGCTCCTCGCTGCTACTTCCACTGCACTTGCCGGAGTGCTCGCGGGCACGACAGTTTCAAGCTTCTTCTGGGGCATTCTCGCCTACACCTCTACCCTCGCTGTGCTCAGCACGGTCGCGTTTGGGTGCTTGATTGGAACCTTGGTCATCATCAAGCGCAACCTCTCTACATTGAATGAGATTAGGGAACCATGGCCTCCAGCCAAGCAAGTTGAGGACAAGCCTCGGCCATCCTTTGCTACTGAAGACATCGATGCGATGAAGGATGGTAGCTCGTGGATCACGTCCAGAGCCAGTTCACGCCAGGATTCCATCTCGGCCTTCTCCTTCTCCACCCATCACTCCCGTGCACCGTCCAATGCAAGCTCTAGGGTGGCCCATCCCGCCTTGGCCTCCAACCCGTCCATCCCTGCGAAGTCATCCTTCTGGTTTAACCCGGCCACTCCCCACAATGGTCGTGAATCCCCTGTTCCTCCTGTTCCTCCTCTCCCCGCTCCCTACCGTCCTACTGGGCCGGCACATGAGAGCCTCCATGGTGACCCGGACCCTTTCAGACGCGACGAGCAAGGTGTCGATCAGAGGATGCGTCTGGGTTCGCAGTCGTCGTGGCTGTCGGAACGTTCTGACCAGGTCACGATGTCTGCATGGTCTTTCCCCGCTACCCAGCCTCCGACCCCGGCTGCGTCGACTACGGACTTGCATACACACCTGCTCCCATCCTCTGCTACTGCTTTCACTCGTCCTCATACCCCGGCCATGGTTAGTACAGACGTTCTAGGTGGATATGGATATGCTCCTGAGGCTGCTCGCGCTGAGCAGGGGGGTCCTGCGCAGGCATCCGTCCCTGCAAGTGACCTTGACGTGTCGGTCTTCCGCACTGCAGGTTGGCTCGTATCTATCTGGGTCCCCTTTGTAAGTTTCCTCGTCTTGATAGATCTGGTAGTACCCTTACTGACCGATGAGTTTATTCACAAAGGCTTTGTCAATGCCATACTTCGCAATGACAACTCCCGGAAGTTCCGTTTCGTCCATCGCATCCCTTCTCTTGGTCCTTTCCGTCACCCTCTCGTCACCTCTCCTTGCGCTCAACATCCTCGTAAGGTCCCCTATTCCTATTCCATCCGGCCTCTTTGAGACGTACAGCGAGCCTCCTTCCGTTGTCATGCGTGCTCCTTCTGCCATGAGCACCAACCCGTCCTTCACCCACGAGTACAAGCGCAGTGGCAGTGTTACTGTTGTGGAAGGAAGACGCAGTGGTGATATCTGGATCGCGAATGGCGATGCGGTCGAGGGCAAGACAAAGTTCGGTCGCGCTGTTGGAATGCTCTCAGCTAAGCCCAAGCTGGCCGTCATACCGCCTATGGAGACCAACGAGTTCCTTGAGGTTCCTCTCACTCCGACGTTCCCGATGCAAACCGACGACAACCTGCCTAGTGTTCCTCAGACTCCCCAGTCTCAGATGAGCGCTGAGATGGGCATGCGCCGAGTCGAATCGAAGGCTTCATCGTATTACTCTAACGTCGACGAGTCGGTTGCATTTGCGACTCAAATCATGATCGCTCAGAGGCACTATTCCGCTCTTGCTCAGACCCTGGTTCTCCCTCCTTCCCCAGAACACAAAGAGAACGAGAACTTGCAAGCGGCCACTACTGGTATGCAGCCCGCACCGACTCCTTCCAAGAGGAACAGTCATTTGCGGGCTCGTTCCATCACTTCTTCGATCAATAGCGGTTCCCACTCGCCCATCAGCCCTCCTCCCGCCTTGCCTCTCCCTCCTACACCTCCCAGTGTCAAGGAACGCAAGGCGGCCCGCAGCATTGGCCATAGGAAGTCATACTCGTCCGGCTTCTCGTTCGGTGCCATCGACAACACACAGGAGATTGACGCGCTCTCTGCGGGTCTTCTTCCTCTTCTTGTCCCAGGGTTGAAGATCGGTAGTGACATCAGGATTCGTGAGAGCTGGGTCTCCAATGCTTCGGTCAATAGCAAGGGCAGCAAGAACAAACGTGTCTCTCGTCAAGAAGTTCCTGGCGAGTTGGGTGGCTTCAACTCAATTGAGTTCTCATCACCTCAGCTGCACTCGACTCCTCACGAACGTAAGGCCAAGACCACTGCTCGTAACAGGAAGGAATCTAGGCACAAGAGGCATCACTTCAGTTTGCCCAGGTATGTCCTTGCGACTATTCCGCGTGTATTGCGCAGAGCTGATTTCTGTCGTTTGTCAGTCTTAGCCTCGGAAAAGACGGTATTCATTCTTTGACCATGTGGCGCAACGAAATCAACAACGAATTGGACCATAAGCTCGAGATCCCCACTCCCGACGCGCGCCGCAATACCATGCATGCTGATCCCAGCTCTTCCCACCTCAACGCAGTCCCAGAGGAGGACGAGCGCGCCCGGTCACCGGTGTACCCCCATTCGCCTCGAGAAAGCGACGTATTGCTCCCTGCGGACGTTCCGAACACCGCTCGCAACTCGTTGGCCACCTTGATTTCTGCTCTTGATCAAGAGCTGAGGATGCCACCACCTCCTTCGGCTGCCTCTGATGTCACTTTGTTCGACTTTGATCCTTCCCAAGACGCTCAAGCCGAGAGCACTCCTCATGATTCACGAAAGACCAGCTCCAAGTACTCGAGGGAGGAGTCCGCTCCTCCAGTTCCCCCTTTGCCACCCAAAGTCTCCAAACGCTCCAGCATTGTATACATCAAATCTGACGAGAACGCTGCGCCGGTCACTGCCGTACACCCAACGACCTCTCCTCGCCGCGTCGCCGAATGGACTAGCCGCATTCGACCACTTATCCCGAAGTCCAAGAGCAGCAAGCAGGCGAAGGCAGCGAAGCACGACGCCGAGAACCAATCCGCAGGCACTCCTGGCGGGAGCCTCCGGCCGCTCTCGCTTCTCCAGGACCGTGATGTGAATCGCAATGGCGAGGTTGACACTCGCCCCCATACATCCGGCAAGAAGAAGCAGAAACACGTCGTGGATGAAAACGCTGCCCCGAGCCCGCGCAAGGGCTTGAAGCCCTTGAAGCTCATTCGCTCCGAGACAACTAAGCAGCGCGCAACGTTGAGGGAGAACGAGACCCTTCCTGAAGTCGTTGTTAGGCCGCCATCGCAATACTACGCGTATGAAGCATCTGCCTTCTAATGACTGTTTTGCTTTCCTGAACCTCTATCCCTTTATGCTTTACTTTCTGAACACTCTTAGATCCCAACTCTCGATGCTTTTACAGCTGAATTATCAACTCTGTATTCTCACCTGCTTTGCTTCCTGTCGCATTGTGCTCTACTGCTGTCAAGCTATCCTCGTCTCCATCCCCACGTTATATAGTCTCTCCATGCTATGCTTTTCTCGTCTTTTCTTGCCCATCGCTCATCGCGCTGTCGATGCAGACGCTGATATCTCTATATGCACCTCCTCTCCGCTTATCCACGTTTTCACTTGCACTTACGCTGTCTTTCTGTTGCTTTCTTTCGTCGCCGTCTGCTTAGTCAGTACCCCTGCATCTCGTCACTGCTTTCGCAACTTGAAGTTGTCAGCTATGTATTCAACTTCATGTGTGTATATATACCCTTGCTTTCTTCTTCTCTCTGCGTACTGGCGTGGCGTTGGACGCTTTCGTCTTGCCTTTCACTTTCGAAAAAATGAATTGTATACGAGTGGAACGTCCAGAGGCTCAGGCGGCTATCGTATTCTCTCCTGATCCTCTTCACTACCACTTCACTACCACTTCCCCTACTTCTACTTCTCCTTCCTATCGTCAACTTCATTGCCTCCTGTACGTCAAGCATCACTTTCTCTTCGTATTCGAGCACACGATGCTGGATCTGCAAGAACACAGCCTTGGATGAATCTGTCGTCATGCGTGGACAGCGTGATAAAGAGTCTAAAGACCCTGGGATGAAATGATTGTCACCCAGTGATCCCTGCGCTGTGATACCTCAGAAACGCTAAGGACCATAGTGTATCGCACTAGATCACACTCAGAGCCCCTCTCCATCCTCTTGGAATGCTCTCAAATATCCCGGAGGACTGTGTCTTGGAGATTTTGAGGGTGACGCGTGTGCCGGATATTTTGCGAGTTCGAAGGGTACGTCCACTTCTTCCTACAAATACCTACTTTAAGCTCATGCAGCGGTAATATGAATGTGTAGACATGCGGGGAATTACAGCGAATTACAACTTCACGCATTGTATGGATTGCGGTCTATGCACGACTCGGCCGTAAGCTCGTCATGCCGACCATCCCAACCCCATACACTCTGGAGACTGCGCCGGCAAAGATCCTCGAAACTCTGTGTGTATCCGCATGCAAACTGCATAACAATTGGACGTCACGCATGCCTTCCCCTACCCGCCTATCCGCCATCATCCCCCAGTTCAAGAATCCTCCAAATTTCACACCGAACATCGTCGAGCCCGTGGGGTCCACTCACTTGTCTCCTGGAGGCAGGTTCCTCCTCATGCTTACCGCCGATCATGGCTTGCATGTCTGCGATTTGAACACCTTGCAGACTTATCTGGCTGTATCAGGGACAGAACTTATGCAATGTCAGCAGGATGTGAAGACAGATCACCCTGATTACCTGTTCAAGGGGTTCCCTTTCTTCGCTGTCAAAGTTCGCATTGCTTGGCTCAGTGATACCACCGCTTCCATGTCCTTGCTGCTTTCACAAAACCTTCCCAGGTTCGTACCTCGTCTCCTTCATTATTCTGGCGAATCGCTGATCTGCATTACTCTGCACAGCGGACGGATGTGTATCCATCAAGACTGGACCATCGAGCTTGCTCGACCCATTTGTCAAGGCGACACGCTCGCGAATGAAGGCCTTGAATCCTCGTCTAAGGACTCATTTGGCAGCTCAGACGCAGACGAGGCGCTCTCAGTGAAAGCCGCTTGCCAATTGCCCAGGCTGACCAGATTCGAATTACCTGCGAAGATGTTGGACACAAGCGTTGCCGGGATGACCTCTTTCTATGCGCTCCGGACTCGTTCTATCGAAGTCCGGGACATCGAGACTGGGCGAGGCATCTCGCTAGTCAGTGGGCATACCGAAGTATGTAAACTTTGCCGTCATTCTCCATTATGGCTTCGAAGACTGATTCAACGATTCAGCAATTTGTACGAACTCAAGCCGAAACCCGCTTGCTGAAGTTTGACACGCGTATATACGTTGGCTGTGTAGATCGTTCGACGACATTGCACATATACCTCGTTCCGCCGTTGGAAGACCCAGATGGATCAAACTTTCGCGAGTTCCATGCCACACCGGTCGCGATGACCACCTTAGCGGAGTCGCATGCGAGATATCTAGGAGACTGGCAATCTTCGACTTCAGAGCGAGGTGAGATAACAGCATTGACGTTTCCGAAATATCGCAATCCTAACATCTGTCGAACAGATGTGTTCCGTTGGCGAATCCTGACACCTCACAAGCTCTCAATAATTACCTTCTTCGCTCAATCCCAACTTATGGAGAAGACTGAACTCGATTTACTCAGCCTATCCGATCACCTAAACCATCTCCATCTCCATCTGCCCAGTCCTGCCGAGCACTGGCTGGAAATGGGTACAGTCCTCAGCCAGCGAGGCATCATGGTCAGCGTTGCCGGACAACGACAAGAACTGAGGCTTGTTGCTTCAAGCTCTCTGGACGGTGTTGGAAACGAAGACACGGACACAGCGCTGGACGAGTTCACCCCAGGATCGCGCAAAGTCTTGGCCGGGCTCGGGACAAAGACCTACATTCGAACGTCGGTCCCCCCTGCAGCCGTTGCATTCGATGAACACTCGGGGCGAATGGTTTTTCTGAAATGCAGGTACCAGACGGAAACGAGAGATCCTGCTCAGCCAGAGTTTTTGCTGGTGGACTTCGCGCCAAAGGAGTTGCTGGCCCTGTACTAATACGGGGGATATATCATATATACACTTCTAGTCCTCTTTTATTTGTAAAATCTTACAATGCATAGTCATTTCTCCGAAAGAAATGTCACAATTTAGTCGGTTTGACTGTTGAGACGTTCTTGCTGTCGCGCTTTGCCGCTGGTATTTGAGACCGACTCATTTACGTAAGGCCTGTATTGAACCCTGGACGCGAACATGATCAAGAAACGCAGTCGACCACCACCAACACAACGTCAGCGGTCTCTGGAACAAGATGAAGAGCCAGCAGGTGACGAGGAGCTTCAGGAGGGGGATGGAAAATTAGAGTACGTCTTGTCCTCAATCTCTTTGAACGCCATCGTTGGCTCACGCCTATGCTTTCAGTGTAGCAGACCTCATCGAGCTACGCAAGCTTCGCCGTGCGCGACAAGGCATTGACGCTGCTAAGCTTACGAAGGGGGATGTGAAGAAGAAGAAGAAGCGGCCAAGAGATGACGAACAGGACGAGGGTGGTTTGAAGAAGGGCGCGGAGCCAGAAGAGGAGTGAGTGTGCTGTGCTTTCCCCGGAACATGTTCACGGAGCTCATGCCACGAAGAGAGGAAGACAATGCAGAGGCAAAGGCTCGACGGTCTGTTCGGACGAACAATTTCACCCAGCAGACGAATACCCTGGATGTGGATAAACACATGCATGCTCTTTCGCCCGTTTCATATTCCCTCGCAAACCTCATGTCTCATTTTCAGGATGGCGTATATTGAAGAAAACATGAAGATGCGGCGGGGCGACAAGCAAGACGAGACTATAGACGACGGTCCCCTTGATCCTTACGCTGAACTGTTCCGCAACGCTGGCAAAGCGAGGACAACGCAAGACAAGAACAAGAAGGACCAGGAGGATGGCAATGTGACGAATAGTCTGGCTATGCTTACTGCAATCCCTGAGGTCGACTTGGGTATGGAGTGCGTACAATCTATCATTAGGTGTCTGCGCACAGGTCTCATTCGTTTCGTCACTTGCAGCACACGGTTGAAAAACATCGAAGAGACAGAGAAGGCGAAGAGAGCCGCAGCAGAGGAGAGGAAGCAACCGAAGAAGAAAGGCAACGACGAGGAACATTTGGCAGCTTCACGATGTACGTCCTAACTTATCATTCACGTTACCAATCACCCCTCATGTTTTCTATGACCCTCAGTTTACCAACCGAACCTCAAAGCCAAGTCTGACGCTGACATTCTACGAGATGCTAAGCTGGAGGCAATGGGCCTTCCACCGGAGGAGCATGAACACAGGAGGCACGATCGCGCGCAGATGGCCACGGACGAAATGGTGCGTCCTTGGCAAATTTTGTCAGTAGTCCACACTTCGTCTAATATTCTCGTCGCACTAGGTCATGGAACGCTTCAAGAAGCGCATGCGCAAATGACCTCCATCCATACTGGGGATGCTCGTTTGCTCAGTTGTACAACATCTGTATTGATAGCACGCTAAGCACATAGCTCGTCTTCACCTGCCAGTTAAAACCCCGACGTGACAAGCTCCTTAAGCACACCGAAGTTGGGTGTCCCTACACCGGTGATGGCATCCCAACCCTTCGTAGCCTATAGTGAAACATTTCTTCAGCAACGATTGTACCTCAAGATAGTGGCTCTGAACGTACATTGAAACCAGGAGTACCACATCCTGGGTTGTTTCCGACAGTGATGTCGTTGAATGCTTTTGGATGTTCTCGAGCGAGGGCATAGATAAGAGGGTTGAGGAAACCAAGAGGCTTCTGCTTCTTGGAAAGGCGTGCATCATTGAGGAGAGAAATGATTGCGGCGAAAGTGGGGGCAGCAGCGGAGGTACCGCCAATGGACACGGCGCGGCCAGAGAGGAAGATCCTGAAGAGATCAGCTTGAGCAGCGACGTCGGGGATGGCCTAAGGTTAGAGCGTCAGTGGCAAAAGCATGTAAGAGGCGCATTTCAAGGCGTACTCGGCCGTCACTGTTGATGAAGTGGTGGTGAGCATCTCGCAGACCCGGAGAAAACAAAATACCTACGGGTTGAAGAGACCGGCGTACGTGCCCTTCGGAAGCTTGTTCAAGAAACCCTTGACAGCGACGTCTTGGTACGATGGACGAGGGAACTACGTGAGCGAGTCAGTAGAGTAGTTCACACGAGAACATCGTTGAGAACAGACGTACGACGTTACTGAAGCCTCCGCCTGAGAAGTCGACAGCAGTCTCAGGGATGTGGATGGTGCCGCCGACCGAAGTAACACTGCGAAACGGTTGTGTCTTCCAATCCGACGGATGCGAAGCGAACGTTACTTACAAGGGACAGGAAGGAGGGAAGAGAGGGTCGAAGCGAGTGATGTTTCTGCCATCGTTGCTGAAGCATTCCTGTGTAGCAGGGTCCGGGTCGCCGTCGCCGACGCCACCGTCACCAGAGCTGAACGTCAAGGACACACCGCGGGCACCAAGTTGAGCGAAGCCGTTGCAAGCACGCCTGGCGAAGCTGACAGGGACTGAAAAGATATACGGATATGAGCAGCTGGCGTGGCAAGATTTGAAGCATGGTACATACCGGTCTGTTCGCTGTCTGCATAACTCGTACTGCGATGATCGTGAGCAGTTTGAACGAGGTGGGCACTGCATACGCATACCTGATAGTCTGAGGAATGGTCCTTTGGCTCAAAACAAAGTCCAACCACTAGTACAGAAGATCAGCATCGTGTCTCGGATGAACTATAGGGCAACAGACATACATCGGTGTAAGGCTCGTTGGTGTTTGTAGGCGATCCTACACTTGGGATGAATGGAGGGCGGCCAGCAGTGGAAAAGAAGGTCGCCGGAGTTGGGTGCGTCAGGCCAAAAGCGAATTGGGTATCTTCGAAACACTGGTAAGCGAAGCACTGCAGAAGTCCGGTTGCGGAGGATCGTACCAAGATTTGCCTCCGCTCCTGCAGCTTCGATTGATTGATTGTTGAGGCCACCTGAGATAGACGAACAAGGTCAGAGCAGTGCCCAAGAATCTTGAGATGAAGAAGAAGCATTACCCTTGACAGATATGAACTTGAACGTGGAGTTCAGAGCAGCGGGAACTTGATCGGCGAAGAAGAGCTGAAGGTCCGCGATGTTCGCAAACTGCTCGAGGTAGCCGGTGATACCGATCTGATTACCATCTTTGCCTGAAGGCGTGAAGCCAACCGCGTTGTATAGCTCTCGAATGCAAGAGACGGTGATCGTCTGGTTGCAGCTGGCGTCGACCTTGCCTCCAGAAGCAGAAGGAACAGAGATGGGCGGGACGTTCGGGCTCACTTGTTGGACGTTGGCGTCGGCATCTGTGAAACGGAAAGTAGTATCCATGCCACGGAGGTTGGAGAAGAGAGTAGTCGGCTGAATGAGCTCGATATGGTCATGAACATCCTCGGGGACGCTGTATTTAGTCGTACGTATGATTGTGTCGCCATCTTTGTCGTTAACCCAAACATGGTATTCCTGCGCACGGTGCATTAGCCCTTCGAACATACTAACATAGAGGCGAGAGGCTTACAGCATCCATCATCTTCTCCGCGAGACCGACGGGGACCGACACTCTGACCCAGTCCTTAGCCGGGGACCGCGTCAATTCGTGCTCGTAAAGACCATGAGACGCAAGCCATTCGTTGACCACGTGGATACTCTCAGGATGAGGAGCGACAAGGGCCTCGACTTCAGCCTTGGACAAGTGTTGGCCATAGCGAGTGTGGAATGGGTCGCTATGATGGAACTGTATAAGGTGTACAGTCAGAACAACAAAGATCATTTACTAACCTAACTTCATAGAGATGGCGCTCCAACTCTTCGAAATTGGATTGAGGAAGTGCAATGCGAAGCTCAATGATGGCATCTGCAGGTGCAGGGTGGGATTTCACCCATCCTCTGGGATGCGCAATCTCCTCCTTGACCTTGAGAGCGGAAAGTTTGGACGGTGCTGCGTTGGAGAGCGTCGCAGCGACCAGAGCGAACCATACAAACGACCGCATGAGAGACAACAAGGGCGGGGAGTGAGCAGACGACGGAAACGTCCACGGGGTGATTTCTTCGAGATGCGCCACCTTTATATGCTCTCGACGGGTCAAGTATGGGATGATGGGAAGCCGTCGTTCTGGCTCGGACGCATCAGGAACGGATCCGAGCGCGTTCGGTCCAAATGACGAAGAAGCACGCGTGGTATTCGAATCACTCTTCTTTTCTTGACGGAAATATCTCGCTGTCTCGGGGCAGCATGCTGCGCGAACGGGACGTGGGTGAGCAGAGGCGACTGAGTGGCGAATAAGGACATGCTCACACGCGAGTACCAATGTGTGGACACTGGCAGTGGACTGTCGAAGTCATCCCGATGTCTCCGACTTGAAATGATCAATCATCGAATGCCGTGCAAAATCTGGTCAGAAGACAATTGAGCGTATCTGTCTTACATACATGCTGAGATGGACGACAGAGCTTTCAGGCTATATCCTGCACGCACCTTGCATAAAAATGCAGTCACTCGCAGTTGGAATCTGCTCATGGTGACCCAAGGGAACTGACCGCGACCAGCCACGACCGTCGACCACATGCACATGGGAAGATGTGTCGGCTACTTGGCAGTTTGACATGACGATCAGAATCCCCAGCAGGATGGAGGGAGCGGAGACAGAGGGTTATTGAGATGTCGACATACGCGAAGGAGATGTGCTCAATTGGAAAATCCATATGCAACCTGCATGAGTCGACGTGCATGCATCAGTTCCACTCCTTGATAAATCGGAGCACTCGTGGTGCAGAAAAAGAGTCGGCTGCCAGACATTCTGTCCGATACGAGGCGCAAGAAATACCAATAGCGTAACCAAGAGCAGCCAGGGGGGCAAGATTCATGAGGCGGTCGGGATGAAGTGCTAGAGAGCTACTAGGCTACGCGTCGGTGTTGCCATAAGAAGATGTCGTCGGGATATTTGCTATTGTTTGGTGCCTCGATCTTGTAAAGCCCGATATGGAAGTCGGGAATAGCCTTCCACTTCTCAAAATCTAAAAATCTGAAGCCAACATCATGGCGGCCTCGGACGCGATTTCAGTGTTTGCGGAAGGCACTTTCGAGGAGCAGGTGTGTTTAAATACAGTTTTGAGACGTTCAGTGGCACTCAACATCCTCGTGTGACAGATCCTGGAGCTGGTGAACTACCTAGCCCGCCCCCTTCCTGAAGAACAGCGACCGGGTTTTCTTCAGCCTTTTCAAGATGCTCTGGTCACTGGAGAAGGGCAAACACCGTTAGATCAGGATAATGAGCGGCGGCAGCAGATCTTGAGCAAAGTGTTGGAGCAAGTTAAGGATCTCGGAGATGGATCTGAGCGAGGTGCGTCTCATACATCTATGGTTTGTGACGCGTTCGCTCACTTGCGTTTTCACCAGAGATCGAAGGATTCTTCAACCTGCTGCTCGCTCATCTACTATCTCTCTTCCCTCTCGACGCGCCACAAACGAGTCAGTTCGTTGTTGGTCTGCTGCAAACGATAGTCAACTCAAATGAACCATCGGGCACGAAATACCGCATGTACGTTCCTTATCCCACCACTTTTTGTGTCCTTGTATTGACTCTGAATAGTCTAACCAACCTCTACAACACAATACCCCAACACTGTGGACTGCGACTTCCTGTTCAACGCACCCTCGTAGAAATTGCAAGCGCCAACGACGAGCTGAGCTACATCTCGCTGTCCACTGCGGTGCTGGAAAAATGGCTTTCGGAGTGGGATGTCACAGATGAAGAGAAATCGAAATTCATCAAGGTTGTGGTGGACGCGTATACCAAAGCCGGTGATGCGTGAGTCCATGTCCCTGACCTGTTCGAGTGTTCCACTAAGAATCATTTGCTGCAGGGAGGCGTCATACCAGTACTCGATTGTCTACGTCCGCTCCCTCCCCACATCCACCGAGACTGCACACGGCGCAGCCCTTGATCTCATCTCCACCGCTCTGCGATCACCCACTGTCTTCGATTTTGACCCTCTGTTCCGCCTGGACGCAGTAGTCGCTGCCAAAAGCCACGAAACCTTCCCATTGCTGCAGATATTTTTGAATGATGGCTTGTCAGAGTACAAGGCGTGGGAGGCGAGCCATTCGGACCTCTACACCAAGTTCGGTGCGTTCTTCTCATCGTTTGTCTCGATTTGACGGGTGTACTGACCTCGCCGATTGCTCTCCGACAGACCTGGATAAGGCACAATTGGAGAGGAAAATCCGCCTTTTGAGCCTCGCTTCCCTCGCCTTCCAAAACCTCGGACGGGACGTTTCTTACTCAGTGCTTGCGACTGCCCTCCAAGTGGAGCAAAGCGACGTTGAACGATGGGTCATTGATGGTATGTCTCCCCTCTGTCTCCATTCGCCACACAACAATACGGTGTTCCTAACGTCCATGTCAATAGCCATCCGTGCCGGCCTCGTGTCTGGCAAGCTATCTCAGACCAGCCAAACGTTCCACGTTGTCCGTGCTAAGGCCCGAGTTTTCGAGCGTGCGCAATGGGAGTCCCTCGAGAAGCGATTGGCAGCATGGAAAGCTGGCCTTGCCAGTGTTTTGGAGGTCGTCGCATCTACGAAAAAGAGGAATGGCGCAGACAGTTCCGCAACTAGCGCGGCGCCAAACGGTGTCGAGGCTGCTGCTCAACCAGCTCAAGAGGTCGCTGCTTGATTTTCTCATGTGTTGTGTTATGTTGTAGATGCTTTTGTATTGCTGTTGTAAGCGAGACATATGCTTTGCGTGTATGATATCGTGATGATAGCAATGGGGAATATTCTATCGACAACGGTCTAAGGGGTAAACATCCAACAGTACCCATTACTCTAAATCTAGAAGTCTACGGTTTTGCTTCCTCGCTCTCACCATTCTCCGTCAAATCCGATGAAGCCTACGCAATGCGTCATAATTCAGATCTCAGGTCCTCAGCCTATTACGGATGACGTGCTCACCTGTAAGCAAGAAGACCGGGAAGAACCTCTTCTTCTCCAACGACGAACACCAGTTCCACGCGGAAGTAAGCCGTCCGTCTATACAACTTCCGGCATCGAAGAAGTTGTCCGCCCCAGAGCCGTCAAACCCGTGACGGAAGAAATCACCCAGGATCTCGCGGATGAGGCCATCTTGTGAGCCGAACTCGTCTTCAATGTACGAACGAAGCGCGGGTTTGTCCATTAAGGAAGGTATTTGGGAGATGGTGTTGCAGATGGGAAGCAGTATGCGGTAGATCTGTGAGTACTTATCTGCGCGATCGGAGGTCAGGTCAGCATTGCCCATCGTGCACGCGATGCGCGTAAAAAACCTCACCGATGAACATCAGTGCGTTGGGGACGTTGTGATCACCCATGTGGATGACAGAGGACCCAACCCATGACCCGATGCTGCGTTGCGCGCGGTTCAGGATGGCGTGCATCATGCGGGAAGTCTTCGGCGCGGCTTGGACACGGTTGAGACCCTGGCCAGTGTCACGGAGGCGGTACTGGACGTTTTCGGATAGCAGGTCTTGCTCCGCAAGTGACCAGAGGTGGAACATGTCTGTATGTGGTCGTTCAAAGATGGTTCGCAGGAGCTGTATGCATGACGTACCATGAAGAATCTCTCGCCACAGCGTCAAGCTCTGCAAAACATACGCGTACTGCTTTGAATGGTCGTGACTCAGCCTCGCACCACCCTTGCCACTCCGGATCGCCAAACTGCTCTTGCCATCCTTCGCCTGTGTTGGGTGGAAGTGCTCCTTCAGATGCCCGATCATCTTGTCGCAGGGATCTCGGTTCGTCCTAAGGAACGCGTGATTGTCGCCTATGCTGTACAAACATTGGCGAATCGTCTCCTGTGGAAGTCCTTGACGCGTGTATTTGGAGGAGAGGGTTTCGATGGCTCTTTCCTTTGCTTTGATGTCTTTCTGGATCTCTCGACGTGAGCGACCCTCGGAGTAGATTTCCTTCGTGGCGACTGCGACGAGGTCGTCCCGTAGCAAATCCAACGCGTCATGTTGCTCAAGGATATTGTGGACAGACTTTATCGGTTTGACGCAGCTGAAACCGAGCAAGTCTTTCACCTCGGGCGTTTGACTGTCCTGCACACCGATCAGGTCACATTCAAGAAGCCAGCAGAATGACGTACTTGTAGCAAGTAGATCAGCTTTCCATATGTTGACCGCATCTTATCAGGGTTCATGATCTTGTGCCGTCGTCCAAGCTCAAAGATCTGCTGGTAGAACTCCTCGTTGGCCTGGAAGTCCCTGTCGGTGAAGAGCTCTTGACCCTGCTTGTAGTCCGCAGATAGCACGAGACCAGATAGAATAGCACATAATTCGCGAATCTGGTGCACTATCCGTTTGGCTTTGGACAACCCAAAACCAAGTGTGTCGATCTTGTCTGTATACTCGGACACGTGGAGAGCAGCTTCCAGCAGTCGAAGATACTTCCGTTCTCCGAGAACTAGACGGACCGGGATGAACTTTGCGCGATCGACAAACCACTCCCCAACGGTTGAGCCAGCGGTAGGAGCATCGCTAACGGGAGCCAAATCTGGTTTGGAGCCATTGACAATTGTCTCGAGCTCGTCGTCTGAGTCGGCAGCTTCTGCATCCGTATCCATCTATACGCATTGACTCGGTGACATGGAGATTGTGACTTGATGAACGCAGCTCACCTCATCGCCATTCGAGTTCTTTGCATCTCCGTTGGTACCAGGAGCGAGTTTTTGCCTCTTTTCAGCCTTGAGGTCCAGTGGTTTTGATGCATGGCGTTTTCTTGAGCCTTTTCTGTGTTGGGCTGCGAAGCAAACCTCGCAGAAATCGTCCTCGCAGGTTTCACAGCGTAGCTGAGCAGGTTGATCTAAATGAAGTAGTGGCGCGTGAGGCGTATTCAGCAACCTCTCAGGATCATCGAGACACACCTTCGCATTCTATACAGTATCCCGCCACCGCATGCTCATTTTCCAACTGCTCATCGTCGCCTCTGTCCTGCACATCCGGATGCTCCAAGTTTTCATCGTGGCCATTTAGGATGTTCTCAAGGGAAAATCCTGGGGCGCTGGGCTGCGCGGTTGAGCTCTCGGCCTCCATAGACCAAGTCTTCTAGCTGTAGGTTCAATGAAAGAAGAAGGATACAGTGGGGAGGAGCTGAGATGGGTGGGACACAGGCTGCTGCGAGGAGAGGATACACGCGATCGACGCGCGCCGGTCAGCAGAGTGCATAGCCCTCGTTGGCGCTGACGACTGTGCAACACGTTCTGCTTCACGATCGGCTTCAGCATGTCCACAACTTAGACACGAACCACGTCGTCGTCGTACAGGTCCGCAGCGGAAGAGGTGTATCATAGGTGAGCGGCTAGATCTTTGAGACCAAGTTATAAATCTGACCGCTCTGGACCTGCAGACGGTCACAGACACCGGCCCCTCTCGCTTACTTCGGTCTAATCCATTTCAGCCACCATGAGCAGTTTCTTCAGCAGGTCCAGTCGCGACCAACCCACACCACCCCAACAACCATACTCTCGGCTTCCCCCTGGAGGTGCGCAGCCAGACCCCTACAGACAACCTCCTTCTCAGAGAGTTCCGGCCCCTCGATACGATGACCCAGGCGCATACGAGAAGCGGGGTCATGCGCAGAAATCAAGTAGAGGAGCGTACGTCAATGAATGATCTTGTCTGTCACATCTGCTCTCACTGACCATCTCTAATATAGATTCGGTGTAGTCTCAAGTCCAAGCGATGCTTTGGCATTGTCAAATCGCTTGATTGTCCATCCCTCCGACTTCCACAAGGGACAGCATGTCATCGTCAAGCAGCAGTTTCCTATCACAGTCCTGTACGACGCCTTACGCTGTATATTCTCGTCTTTCATACTCACTCCTTCTGCAGGCATGATGATACAGGCAAACTGGCACCAGGAACTATCGGTGCATCTTCTCTGCAGAGGCAGTGGATTGGACTGTCCGTGACCGGCGATGAAGTAACTGTGGAGCCGCTTTCATTCCAACCATCTTACCTCCAGTCACTCGACATTGAAGTCGGTTTCCTCAGGCGAGGACATGAAATTGCAGAAGCATTCTCGGCGGACGAGATGGCGCACAACTTCGTGAAAGCCTTCTCAGGTGTCATCTTCACCACTGGTCAACTGCTCGTCTTCGAGTTCCATGGACAGAACCTAAAAGCAACCGTCAAAGGACTAAGCACTCTAGAGCTCGCAGATGCGCAGCGGAAAAGCGGAGGTGGACCTGCCAATACGGGTGTACTCATGGAGAAGACGGACGTTATGTTCTTGAAGGCCGGAGACAGTGCTATCAAGATCAAGTCCAGTGCAAAGAAGTAGGTCTACAGCTTTCATGGAATACATGTACTGAACACCCTCTGCTTTTCGTATAGGGCTCCCCCAAATGCTATCCTGGCACCCAATTTCAGATTCGAAGACATGGGTATTGGTGGTCTGGATTCCGAGTTCAGCACCATCTTCCGTCGAGCTTTCGCGTCTCGCGTGTTCCCTCCTGGCCTTGTCGACAAACTCGGTATCCAGCACGTAAAGGGTGCGTACGTTCTGCAATACGTGCAGGACAAATTAGCTGATAATGAAATCAAGGTATCTTACTTCATGGTCCTCCTGGTACCGGAAAGACTCTCCTGGCACGCCAGATCGGTAGCATGCTGAACGCACGCGAGCCGAAGATCGTTAACGGTCCTGAGATCCTGAACAAGTACGTCGGGGCATCCGAAGAGAACATTCGAAAACTGTTTGCCGATGCCGAGAAGGAATACAAGGCCAAAGGCGACGAGAGTGGTCTGCATATCATCATCTTCGATGAATTGGATGCCATCTGTAAGCAGCGTGGATCCACTTCAGGAGGGACTGGCGTAGGCGACAGCATCGTCAATCAGTTGCTTTCCAAGGTGAGTAGTACTCATTCACTCACATCTCACGTATCGCTCATTTCATCGCCTATAGATGGATGGTGTCGACCAATTGAACAACATTCTCATCATCGGTATGACCAACCGTTTGGACATGATAGATGAAGCCCTCCTGCGTCCTGGACGTCTTGAAGTACACATGGAGATTTCTCTCCCAGATGAGAAAGGTCGTTACCAGATTCTAAACATCCACACGTCGAAGATGCGTACGAATGGGGTCATGGACCGTGACGTCGACTTGCTCGAGCTCGCACAGGCTACGAAGAACTTCTCCGGTGCCGAGATTGGTGGTTTGGTCAAGAGCGCAACGAGTTTCGCATTCAGCCGACATGTTAAGGTGGGGACTCTTGCCGGTGTCTCCGACGACATTGAACATCTCCGGGTCAACCGAGGCGACTTCTTGAACGCTTTGGACGAAGTCACCCCTGCTTTCGGTGTATCGAAAGAAGAATTGGAGCAGGTCGTGCAGAACGGTATCATCCATTTCGCCCCCGTTGTAGACGTAAGTCGCTCTGTAGCTTGTGCCTTCGTTCCATGGCTGATTGCTTCGATCAGGAATTACTACGCTCAGGAGAGCTGTTCGTAGAGCAAGTGCGCACATCAACCCGCACCCCTCTAGTTTCCCTTCTCCTGCACGGTCCTCCCGGAAGCGGTAAGACCGCCCTCGCTGCCACTGTTGCGCAGGCATCGCAATACCCCTTCATGAAGCTAGTATCTCCTGAAGGAATGGTTGGATTCTCGGAAAGCCAAAAGGTTGCGGCCATCAACAAGGTCTTTGCAGATAGTTACAAGAGTCCACTGAGCGTCATTGTCGTTGACAACTTGGAGCGTCTGCTTGGTGAGTCTGTCTTCATTTGCTCTCCGTATACTTTTCTGACAAGCAATCGCATCCAGACTTCACGCCAATTGGCCCGAGATTCTCGAATGCTGTCCTGCAGGCGTTGATGGTTCTGCTTTCGCGACGCCCTCCCAAGGTACAGCTATTTCATTACGATTATGGGTACCATATTCACCTGTCTTATCATACAGGGCCGCCGTCTCCTCGTGATCTCCACCAGTTCTCTGCGCCCCGTCCTGACCGACCTCGGTCTGTCAGAATCCTTCGACGCCGAACTTTGGGTCCCTCCGATCGCCAGCCTGCGTTCTCTCGAATACGTGCTGAAGGAAGTAGAACTCTTCCACGACGCCTCACAACATCGCAACGCCATGCACATGCTCCAACAGGCAGGATTTGACGGTACAGATGAGCAGGATTCGAGATTGAACATCGGTATCAAGAAGTTGTTGAGTGTTATTGAGATGGCGCGACAAGAACCGGAAACGGTGGCCGAGCGATTGACTGGGTCGTTGATGGAGCTTGGTTTGTAGATCTACAAGGAAGTGTACAGTATACTACGGAAGATACATGATATAATGTCATCAGGATAGATAGCTACGTCTACTCATCTGGTATGGCATGAGGAGAATGCATTTGAGGAGGTCGGGACGGGATCTACGGTAGACCTGCAGCGGATCAAAATGAGAATTGGCGAGAGACGCCGTTTACACATCCGTCCAGCGTCGTCCGCCGTCTTTCGCGACCCTCGCGGCCTCGCCTAACATGCTTACCATCTATATGGAATCTGCATCTCCTCCTCAGGATCTCAAAACCTCTTGCGTAGGCAACATTCCGGACGTTTCGCCTGCAATCATACAACAAAGGCACCGCGGCACTGCATGGTGAGGCGGGTCTCTCAAATTGAGTTTGCCATCGTGATGATGCAGATCCCAAGGAGCGTGCAAAGAGAAAGAAGCAGTCATACGCTCTGTTGACCTGGGATTGATGCAACTTATCCGGCTGCGTCTGCGAGTTGGCAGAGAACATGTCTCTAGAAGGTATCGATTTGTGAGTACGCGTACGTATTCCATGCACCGCTTCGTTAGCACGTAACGCGCAGCGCCGTCCGGAGATGGATGGACCAGCCCCAATTGTCCTCTGCTGATTCTCCGTCGCTACACCCTCATCAGCTTCTCCCGGCCGCTAGCGTACTTATAAAGGAGGCAGGTTTGGTTGCGATGGACAATCTATCTCCGTTAGTTCCCCCGTCTTGCGTTCGCTATGAAGCTGTCTGCTGCGTTCGTCGTTCTCTCTTTTGCGGCATTGGCAGCTGCCATTCCTTCCCACTCATACCCTCACATTCACCAATTGAAAGAATCCATCTCAAGCCCGGATGGCTGGGTGCAAAATGGTCGGGCCCCGAGGGATGCTATCATCGAGCTTCGCATCGTCCTGCCTCAGTCAAATTGGGAGGAGTTAGAGAGGCATTTGTACGAGGTTAGGTGAGTATTTTGCCGCATGTGTCAATTTCAGAGCGCGTCTCATGACATTCGACGCGTCCAGCGACCCTATGCACAGCCGTTATGGCCAGCATTTGTCCGTAGACGAGGTCAATGCATTGCTCGCCCCACACCAAGACAGCACTACTGCTGTCGATGAATGGCTCGCGACTCATGGCTTCACGGAGGCGGATGTTTCTCGTTCTCCTGCTAAGGACTGGGTTAAGGTCAAGGTGCCGATTTCTGTCGCGGAGAGCATGATGGATACCGTGAGTGTCATGTCATGTTGAGATAGTAGAATGCGACTTCTCACAACGGATATACCACAGGAATATCACGTTTGGACGCATCCTGGTACTGGGAAGTCCATCATGCGTACGACCACGTACAGTCTGCCTTCCTCGGTACATGGCCACATCGAGTTCATTCAACCGACCACACTCTTTTCTTCTCCCCGTGGAATGGCTGCAAGCTTCCGTCAAGTTGTAGCTGCTCCTCCCGATCCTCCTGCCAACAGTACCCCGATCGCGGTTCCCTCCGCGTACAATGGTCACGTCGACGCGAGTTGCAACGAAACCATCACTCTTTCGTGCCTGCAGCAGCTGTACAATGCCGTTGGGTACACACCCTCGGCGGATAATGGCAACCAGATCGGTATAACTGGGTACCTAGCGCAGTTTGCTAACCTGGCGGACCTCCAGTCGTTCTATGCTGACCAGCGCCCGGACGCGTTGAATTCTTCATTCACTTTCGTATCTGTAAACGGTACATCTCACGATCCTTACAAAACTAGAAATCGAATGCTCATTTAGCTTTGTAGGTGGCCTCAACAACCAGACTCAAGAGGCTGCGGGTGTCGAGGCGAACCTTGGTACGCACGCTCCCAATATGATTGATAGGCAAACCTTGTCGCTGAGCCTGATCATCAGATGTGCAGTATGCCTTCGGTTTGACTCACCCGACACCCGGGACGTTCTGGTCTACTGCCGGCAGTCCTCCTTTCACTCCGGACGAGCTCGAACCCGACAACGAGAGTGAGCCATATGCTAACGTGCGTCCCGCCCAACGGCTCATCGTGTGGGGTCTCACTAATTTAATGTTCCTCCAGTGGCTTGATTACGTCCTGAGCCATCCCAATCCTCCTCAGACTATCAGGTACGCGGTCACTGAATATCGAGACTGGGCGACGTACTTATAGGCCGTTGATTTTTAGCACGAGCTATGGCGACAGCGAGCAAACCGGTACGCCATGTTGCTGTACGCGTATCTGTCTACACTGACCCATTGAGGGATCCAGTCCCCGAATCTTACGCGTCGAGTGTTTGCCGCCAGTTTGCACAGCTAGGTACGTTGTCGTCACTATGTACACCTCACGCAGACGGGATTCTCATCTGAAACGTAGGTGCACGGGGTGTATCGGTGTTGTTCTCGTCGGGAGACTTCGGTGTTGGCGACAACGACCCCGATCCTTCTACTACCAAGTGCCACAGCAACGACGGTAACAACACTCTCAAATTCCTCCCCATCTTCCCTGCTTCGTGCCCATTGTAAGTGCACTGTGTTCAGACGAGGGTCCAGTGCGGTGCTTAACGAAATTGTTAGCGTTACCGCTGTCGGAGGTACCACCCAGGTCCCTGAGATTGCCGCCAACTTCTCCGAAGGTGGTTTCAGCGACAGGGTGAGTGACCGTACCTCTGCTGGAGTTCAACCTTTTGTTGACTATTCACAGTTTGCGAGACCTAGTTACCAGAATGACGCCGTTAGCTCGTACTTGAACCAGAAGCTGCCCAACGGAACATATGCCGGTCTCTATAACTCGTAAGTACTGCTCAAACCGAATGTGTTTCGGGATTCGTTCTAACACAGTGTCGTCATACAGATCCGGTAGAGTAAGCTATTTCGTCGTCCCAAGACAAACCCTGCAGTGGCTAATGTATCGTTGATTGTAGGCATACCCAGATGTGTCCGCGCAATCCGACAACTTCAGATTCTTCTTCACTGGTACTCCTCACCTCGTTGGAGGCACATCAGCCGCATCCCCAACCTTTGCGGCCATTGTCTCTCTGCTCAACGATGCTCGTCTCTCTAACCACATGCCTCCCTTGGGCTTCCTGAACCCATTGCTCTACAAAATCGCTGAACAATACCCCAATGCTTTCAACGATATCACTGTTGGTAACAACCCTGGATGCGGTACACCTGGATTCAACGTAAGTCTATTGCCGTCGTTGGACACGTTCAGACGAAAGGTCGCTTACTTTTTTGCCTGCCTCACCAGGCCACAACCGGTTGGGATCCCGTTACTGGCCTCGGAACCCCCAATTTTGCGGTGTTGAAGGATATCGTGACGCGAAATGGCACTTTCGCTTGATGGAACGATAGGATAATTTCTTCGCTATATACCTTGCTTTCGCATTGTACCACTCCTTTGATACGTCGGATAAATTGTACCTTAGATGCAAATCAGTCTTCAAATCCTTGTGAACACAAAACCTTTGAGGTGCTGCCCGTGGTAGTGAGCTTCGGGAGTATGCGGAGGGCAGTCCTCGGGGTCTCGTCCGGTCGCCAAGACCTAAGAGGGAGGACCCCAGGCTGATCCCGGATGGCCTACAGTAGACGCCGAAACATTCTGTCCGCGCAGCCCAACACGGTCGGCAAACTGGATCTGTCTCTCTTACTCCTCCCTCCCGACCACACTCCCTGGGGAGGGTATCTCTCCTTCCATCCTTGACTCTCCATCCTTTCTTTCCGACCAGAATGTCAAGTCATCCATATTTTGACGACTACCCGGACGTCGACAGAAAATCATGCCAACTTTTGGGGCCAACAGCTTTGGTCAGTCCTTGGCAACGTGCTCGAAGTTGACGTGACATGCTCATGATGGATACTGCTAGATCGTGCAAGCTCTCATGGGTGTCCTGGTGGTGTCGTCGCTGGTGTACAAGCGACATAGAGAAACACCGAAACGCCCGTGGCGAATATGGTACGTCCGCTTCGCAGTATGAAGTCATCGCGGTATTGACCCAACGCATCATCCACCAGGTCGTTCGATGTCTCGAAGCAAATCTTCGGTCAGATGTTCGTGCACGGTGTAAACGTGCTCATATCCGATGTGGTGGCCCATGTATCTGCTGGCAATGCATGCGTCCTGTATTTCCTCAATATCCTCATTGATACCACCCTTGGTACGTTGCATACATCTCTACGCCGCATTCAATTATCCTCATGATCATCCCTCAGGCGTCGCAATCATTTATTTCTTCCTTCATCTCATTACCTTCTTCTTCACCGAGAAGTGCCAGTTCAAAGGATATGAATCCGGCAAATATGGCACGCCCCCTTCCCTCAACTATTGGGCCCGACAAACTGCCGTATACGTCTTCTCAATATCTTCCATGAAGCTGCTGGTCGTCGCATTGTTCGCTTTATGGCCCGGGATCTTCACGATGGGGGAGTGGATGTTGAGCTTCCTAGGTTCCAGTGATGCGGCTCAAGTGATCTTGTACGTGCCTAATAGCCTGAACCACATTACTGTGTCACTGATAGTTTCATGACCAGCACAATGGGCATTTTCCCCATATGTATGAACATCATTCAGTTCTGGCTGATTGACTCCATCGTCAAGGCCAACGCCCAATCCGACCCAGGACTCCCCACACACATTAGTCGATCGTCCTTCGACAGGGAGCCTCTATTCCACACCAATTCGGATGATGAAGACGATGACGATGAAGATGGCAGGCCAAACGACCTCAATAATACTTCATCGCATCCCTCACAACAACCAATGCTCCTGGATGATGACCTCGAGCCGCCTAACTCTGGCGAGTCCAAGCATTCAGTACAGAGCTCACGGACGGCATCCGGTTCCACCATTTCAAGTCCGAAGGCCGTAGATCTCATCGGCAGACAGGCGATCGTCATGCACGCGTATCCTCCGGTAGGCAGCACCAGCACCTCACCCATTTCAACCGGCTCTTTACACTCGCGGACTTCCAGCATGTCACCTAATCCAACGAAACGCCGACGCAGATCGCCGCCTCCCCCCTTGACGCTGTCGCCTCATGCAGGGTTCCCCGCAGTAGTCGTGACCCCCCAAATTCGAATGCCTGTCCCGAAGCAGAGAGGCGTGGTCGACACGCTTGTGCAGGACGAGAAAGCGGATTGGGCAGCTTGGGACAATGATACCGCCGATTGGGCAGATCGAGTAGGAGAGGAGGATTGGACGGGCAGGAGATTGGGGTCGAGGACCAAGTCTCTGCACGATGTGTGGTCGACCCATGACGAGTTCCGTCCAACCGCTATTCGAGCTGCGTGAGGAGACCATGCTTGGCTTGACACAAGTATAAACCCTCCGTCTCAGTTTGACTCCTCATGACCACGGACACTTTCGACATTTATTTGTAATCTACTGCATTCTGCGCTTCCCGCACATACTAACCAGGTAATTCTGTCGCTTCATGAGATATCACGACATTGCTTTCGTTATCCAGTGTACAATATATACCACGCATCCGCTCCAGCATGCATAGATCTGTGATTCCAAGAGGCCGTCGCTGCCTCGAGCACTGGGTGTGATCTGAGACGGCGATACGCACAGCCGAAATCAGCAACTGAAGTCGATCAACTGCTTTATGTGTGCTCCAGCGGTGGCCCGGTGGTGCCCATTGCCTCTGCCTCATTCCTTTCCGTGACCACCACCATCTGCTCCCGATTTCGATATAAACCTAGACAAACGTCTATCTTGCCATCTTGCACAGACCCCGCATACTATCACCATGTCTACAGAAGTGATTGAGGAGAACTCGCCTCACCATCACCCACCCATGTCCAGGTCAAACTCTAAGCCAAAGGGCATCCTCAAGAACGCGCCTCAGGCAAACAGTGTGCCACAACAGTACGTATGGCGATCCGCTATATGATCTCTGTATAGCCTATTCACTGTCTACTGCAGTCTACAATGGGACGAAGAGAACATCGCCCTGACAGAAGCGCAGAAGGATAGCCAGATGAAGATCACGGAACCGAAGACTCCCTATGTACGATATGACGCGGAAACAGATACATTCGAGGGAGGTGAGCCGCATCCGAACGACCCCTGTATACTCTTCACGTTGTCTCAAACTACTCCCTCGTCGGTTGAATCGCCATGCAAAATCGGAACTCGTACACCCTGCCAGATATCCCCGCACTCGATTTGAACGGCCGTATTGCTAGCCCGACGCTGTCTGCTGTGTCTGCTGGGCGTGCGGCGTCGCCAAGCAGCACTGGTGCGACAGGGGGCGACTCGGATCCTCCATCGCGGCGGACGTCGTTCTCGAGTAGTGGTCGGTCTGCGTCTGGAAGACCTGGGAGCACGCCGTCGAGCAGGAGCACGAGCTTCAGTCTGCCCAATGAGGCGCGAGACTCGATTCGAATGGACGGTAGGCAACCGGGTGATGAGATTGAGATCGAGGAGATGGATGAAGAAAGTGAGTTCAAATCAATGCGCCTCTACGGCTATCAATACTGTGCAGACACTAACAAGACGTCGTTGACAGCTGCTGCTAAACACGAAGCCTTTGTCCGAGCTCGCGGTAGACATTACTCGAACGAAGCAGAAGCAATGAAGGTGCCTCCTTCTCCTCCAAGCTCAACTCCCCTGCGCTCCGTCTTTGCTCACTTCTGCGTCTGCCATCACAGCGAGCGAAGCAGCTCATCGATGACGAAGAGGAAGATGAGAGCTTTGCGTCGGTCAACCGAAACGCAGTGAGCCCGCCGACGCAGGCTGAGGACGCACCAATGGAGGACGACCTGGAAGAGCCTGACGTCATCAAGGTCAACGGGGTGGTCCATGGCTCGCCACAGTGATTCTCGCCGTGGAGCCGTCAGACGAAGATGACGATACATGTATGAAGATAAGAGGATGACAAGTCGATGTATCACTACATGCGAGGTGTGGCTACTGTTCTGTGTTGTCTTGCTACTGCTCGGATAGCTATATACCATCCCTTTCGGATTCTATTTATGCTCACAGGACTCTTATGGATGATTGTACTTTTTGGACTCTACAGAACCTTTGCTTCTTACACGCTTCTTGATTTCATCCCCTCAGTTGCCTCAGGGCCTGTTCATGACTTTCGACTCAGGTTGGATGCTCTCAAAGTGGCCGATACGGCATCTTCCGCTCACGACAGCTTGCCGAAACGGAAGCGTCTTATGACTCTCATCATCAGTTTGCATGTTTGCAAAGTTCTTGGTGAGGTTACTGAACTCTTGTTGTATACTCTGGGTCAGGAAAGAACGGCAGGGTATGATCACGGACATTTTTCGAACGTACGTCCCGCTACAATCATCTTTGGCGTTCTTGGCGAATTGATAGCGATTACGGTCAGCAGACGATGCACCGTGGCGCACACGAATTCGAAACACGAGGCGAAGACTGGTCGCAGAACATCTCTCACTTCGACGCTGTGACTTGATATCTCGAATTCGTGACAATACACTGAACATTGAACAGCTTCCATCAGTATGTTTGCTGCCAGTAAACGGCGTTCAAACTGCTTTCTGCTACGCGGGAACGGTACCGGCCCCTAAGAAGGCATACTCCACGATCATTACGCGGATGCGGCGATATACGATACGTGAGACACGGCGCCGTGTGCATCTGATACACCGGAAATCCTGGTGTCCTATCGAGCACCGGCCGAATCTTACGCAACCATTGGAGGCCAGGAGGAGATATAACATACCTAAACGCAATGCTTCGTAAGTCTCTCCCAAGCACCTCTCCTCCTTGGCATCCGTCACTCACACACTTCGACTTGCAGATGCTCCTCGACGCTGTGTTTGGTACTCGACCTCCAGCTTGGTTGGGAGCTTTCGATACTCGAGATTGGGCTCTAACGATCATTGCCTTTGTGGCGTTGTGGATCGTACACATCCGGAGAACACGTATTGCTTTGCCTCCGGGTCCGAAAGGTCTCCCGATCATAGGCAATGTACTGCAACTTCCGCGCGACAAGGAGTGGTTACAGTACGACGACTGGGGGAAAGAATACGGTATGTGCTCACGCTAAGACTTGGAACTCATTGATCATACTGACTACGCCATTGTCCAGGCCCAATTTTCCATCTCAGCCTCCCTCTTGGGGAAAAGCTGATCGTTATCAACTCCCACAAAGTCGCGATAGACATCTTGGAAAAGAACGCAAATGCCTTTGCAGCGCGTCCTACGAACATGGTCATGGCCACAGACCTGTATGCCTCCGTCTTTACTTCCATCTCGAGGAAGACACTGACGCAAATCACACAGCATCGGATGGGGCCGCGCTGTGGCATTGCATCCCGGAGGCGAGAAGCACCGCAAGTACCGTCGGCTCCTCAGCAAAGTATTGAACTCTACTGCAGTGCGGAAGTTCCGACCTCTTGAACAGCGTGCAGCGGAAGCGTTTCTGCAGGAGCTGTATCGAACTCCCGATGATTTCATCAAGCACATCCGAGACTCTGTTGGGAGTATGATCGTGGAGCTTTCGTACGGCAGAGATACGAAGATCGGCGAGGCGGGGTTCATCGACTACGCGGAGTACGTGCATGAGATCTTCACCTATGCCGCTCGGTCGTTCGCATTTGTGGTAGACATTGTGCCAATACGTGAGCGTATCTGACGCCGAGGCCTGGGCTAATACTGACGATCGGTCTTTAGTTCAGCACATTCCGGAATGGATTCCTGGTGTGACATGGAAGAAGCAGGCCACACAATGGCGAAAAGAGCTGGATCTTATGGCACAAGTACCATTCGATATGGTGAAGTCTGATATGGTTTGTACCATGTTGATTTTTATTCAATTTGCCAGCTGAATTGCGTCATTCCAGAAAGGGGAAGCGTTTTCAGATTCCTATGTCTCGGTCAGTCTCGACGGTAAGAAGTCTGCCGCGGACGATGATCACGAAGCAGACGTGAAATGGACTGCGGTAAGCTTATATACGGGCGGCGCTGACACGGTGAGCCTCGATCTTGTTGAGAGCCAGATGCTCTTACTCAATTCTTCTAGACAATTGCCTCTCTCAATGCTCTCTTCCTCCTGATGTGCCTTCACCCAGAGGCTCAGTCAAGAGCTCAGAAGGAGATTGATGCAGTAGTGGGCCCAGACCGCTTGCCGACCGCGGAGGATGAGCCGGATCTGCCTTTCGTCGGCGCCATCGTCAAGGAGATCTTGAGATACTGGACCATCGCACCACTTGGTCTACCTCATCGGGCGATGGAAGGCACGATTTACGAGTCGTATCTCATTCCAAAGGGCTCAACGATCATTGCCAACCTGTGGTGAGTATCCTGTTGTTGGCGGTGTTCTGTATCTAACGCGCCGTGCATTGTAGGGGTATGATGCACGATCCGACCGTCTATTCTGATCCCTATGAGTTCAAGCCAGAACGCTTTCTCCCAGTGGAACAAGGTGGTCTTGGAGAGCCCGATCCAACGCCCACCATATTCGGGTTTGGACGGCGGATATGTCCAGGGATGCACCTCGCAACTGCCAGTGTCTGGATATACTCCGCGTGTATACTGGCTTCGTTCAATATCAAACCTGTGAAGAACGAACGGGGTGAAGACGTTATGCCTGTCGCAGAGACTGGGCCGGAGATGATTAGGTGTGTCTATCTGACCACCGTGATTTAATCCGCTTATCCTCTGCTCTCCTCCCTCAGAATGCCGAAACCTTTCAAGTGCCAGGTTGTCCCTAGGTCCTCTAATACGGCGGCGTTATTGGGCTTCTGAGCTGGTTTCACTTATAATTTGACTGGGGAACGATCAGGAGCATGAAGGGGTAGATGTAAGAAAACTAGTATTCATGATCTCGCGATATGTAGCTGTAACGAACCTGAGTATCGTCCATTCTCAAGCTGAGGCCGAGGACATGGTCCTTGACATTTGCACGCCGAGATATAGATCGGAGGACCGGTCCGAACCATAATTAACGCGTCATGCCCGTGACTCGACGCGTTCATGAAAATTTGAGCTCGCGTCTGGCTCGCGTTCACCTACTAGTACTACCACGCCCAAACCTTCATTCCAGTGCATCATGGCCACAGAAGTACCCAAGGGCCTTCTCCTCAAAGCCGATCCTATCGCCAGTGCCTTCCGCAACGAAGTCAAAGCCGCGATCACGCAGTCGAATCGTCCAACCAAACTGGTCGGAATTCTCTCCACTTCCGCTGCTCCGAGCAAGTTCTACGCGGAATTCACTCAAAAGCAGTGCCTTGAGCTTGGTGTGGAATTTGTATTGAAGAGGACTGGATCGGCTTTGGAAACTACGTTGAGTGATGGAGAGGGTGTAGAGGAAGCGATTATTGAGGCGAATGAGGATGATAGTGTGGATGGTATTATGGTACGTGCTTGCTCCTTCGAATGAGAGACTTGCTCGTTCATTCTGCTTTAGGTGTATTATCCTATCTTTGGTGCCCAACAGGTTGGTAGCCGCGTGTTTGCGGGAGTATTCTGCTAAAACGCTTTTTCCAGGATCATTACCTGCAGCAGGTGAGAGAAATGACGTCTTCCTGCCTGGAAAATATATTGAACGCCTTGTACACTTGTAGATCGTCTCTCCGTTTAAAGACGTCGAGGGGCTTCACGTCAAGTTTCACTACAACCTATACCACAAGTAAACCGCGTCCTCTCCGTCTTGCGCCGTCCGCGAACTGATCAAGTCTACAGTATCCGCTACCTCAAGCCACAGTCCCTCCTTTCACCAGCGATTCACAAACAAGAGGTGCCCACAGTTGTCGAAGACCAACCTCCAACCGGCTTCGTCAAGTCCATTCTTCCGTGTACGCCTCTCGCCATCGTGAAATGCTTGGAACACACCGGCGTATACAACACGATCTTGCCGTATGGTGATCGTGCGTATGGGAAGACCATCACAGTGATCAACAGGCGAGTCCCGGATTTTATTGCCGTACTGTCTGTGGAAATCTCATGCTTTATTTGCTGATTAGGTCTGAAGTTGTGGGTCGGCCTTTGGCGGCGTTGTTGGCGAACGACGGTGCACGTGTGTTCTCCGTCGATATTGATTCCATCCAGGTGCGTCTGTTACGCGCATACTCTCACCTTCACTCGCTCACAGAAGGGATTGCGGTGTACACAGGAATATACCAAACGCCCCCGCGTCAGCTCAGAATCCGCTCAGGCGCAACGTTTCCACCCGCGACACGTTGTGCACCCTTGTTCACTGACCCTCCAAGAATGCCTCGCCCAATCCGATGTGGTCGTCTCTGCCGTCCCGAGCGCGTCCTACAAAGTGAAGACCGAATGGCTGAAAGATGGGTGCATCTGTCTGAACGTTGCTGCGGATAAGAACTTTGAAAAGGAGGTCCGGGATAAGGTGAGAGAGAACGTGGTTCTCGTCGACGTGCACCAGCTGACTTCCATGTGATTCTGTGATGCCAGGCGTCCTTGTACATGCCGACGATTGGGAAAGTGACGATCATGATGCTTCTTCGCAATCTGTACGTCGCCGATTGAGCGTACTTCTGCTTGCAGTTGTGATATTGACGGAGTCGTGTCGTAATAGGCTTCGCTTGAAAGAGTACAGACAAGTCCTCGCATCTTCCGAAGCCGGATCTTCAACAGCCTCATGACCCGGCGTGCGGCCATACGACACAAAATCAGCCTTTGCAAGAGGAGCTTCTTGGATTCTTGGTCACACAGATAGACGAGCAATGACTGGAAAACTAGATGCAGTGGTGCGCGCTCTATTCATTACATCGCCCATCCTAGACATAGACAGCGAAAGCAGAGAAAGGGAAGAAATGCGATAAGTAGGGGGAAACATGATGTATGATGAGGTGGTGCGGGTCACTAGTCCAGGCCCAGACAATTATCAGGGCTGAAGACAAAACCGAATTGTGCAGTAGGTATGCCAATAATATAGTAGTTGATGATGAGTAGAGAAGAGAGTAGATGGAATGAAAGGAGAGCGCTCTGCTGAAGAGACACGCTTGAGTCCCTGCCGAAAGGCGACGTGTATGACAGGTGCCGTTATTGATAGGCAGGACGTATCATTGGAACTGCTCTTCGGTGATCACGATGGGCGGGACAGAGGCGAGTGTTGTGGGTGTGAGTGAGCCGGATCGCGGGAAGCCTGGTGTCACGGGCGTGGCCATGCCAGAGGTCTCGTCTTGTACTACCATAAAGCGAAGGCGCTGTCTGTGAAGCTGGTGTGGCGGTAGAGTCTGAGCATAGAATTGCGCGCGTGACAGTATAAAGAAGCTGAGACATACCTGAGGAAGCTTTGGTAGGAGAACAAAGATGAGGGCGGTGATGTTAATGGCAAATAGCCAAGGATTGTAATGAGTGTAGTGAGTCGATGCAAGGAATCTAAAGGTACGGCAATCAGTAAGATGTTGGCTCCATTGAACAAGAGCAAGTACTGACAGAGCTACCGGAACGCAGAACAGCCACTTCTTAGCGGGCGTGTAGTGCGCACCGTCGTCGATTTGTTCCCATAAAGTGAGGTCATCGTACGCGCCGCTATGCAGGTCGGACTGGAAGGGTATACCGGTCACATAATGGAACATTAGGTATGAAAGCTGCGCATATCGAAGGCTCCGCGTAAATGAAAAGATATGAGAATCGGGAACGGAAAGACGTACGCCGAGATAGCATAAGTTCACGATAAGCCAGCTAACTTCCTGTCTCATTCCAGGGATGGTGTCAACGACGATCTTGCCCGCGATGATGAGCACAGGATGTATGAGCCATGCGCCTGTGTGTGGTCGTTGGCGAAGACAGTCGGGGAACCCCAAAGTGAGATGGCGCCACATAGTTTGACAATATTGTACCCACCCTTGCGGTTTACCCACTCGGCATTCACATTGTCGTATACGCCCTGATCCAAGTCCTGCTCCTGAGAATCGTGACCGACTTCCTCTACTTTGACGATACTGCTGCTTCTTGCACGACCCATACGGACTTTGAGCTCGGAGGACGACCCCGAGGTTTCGATGGAGAGGGTGGGCACGTTGAGAGTAGGCGAGGAGAGAATGCCGCTCATGGCAACGACGAGGGCGGGTGTCGGGGCGGGGCGATGAGGAGAGCAGCGACGGCGACTGCGGTGGGGAGGAGGAGAGTGGCGAGACAGACTGTGGCCTCAGCCGTGCCCGTATTTCGACTCGGTAGCGATGCCGGCCACGTGTCACAGACGCCCATACGCGTGTCCGTGACCGCGCTCGACGCCCAGAAAGGAAACCGCAGCCGCGCCTCAGCTGCGCACGCCAGACTCGGGTCCGACGTCCTCCTCGCTGTTTCATTTTATTCCGAGCACGTTGTTCTTCCGCTCTCTCCATGGCCGTGTGATCGCGCGCACGTCGAGCTCATCTTCCACGACGACCTCGGAGAACGAAGGCGGAGATGCTGCTGCAGTGGTGTGTCCTGGAGCCCCATGGGCCAGGCAACCTCGCCGCCATCCGTTTCTCCTCTCCAGTCCGCGTTCAGTCCATCTCCATCTTCCCCACTGATTGCCAGCCGTTCTCCGAAAACCCGGAAATCGTGGCGTACGTCACCCACCATGAACGCCTCAGCACGAGCCTCCTGCTAACCAAGCCCCTACTTTCAGCCGGACAGAACCACAGGCTTTCTACCTCGAGGTCTACTTCAATGCACACCCTGTCTCCGCTCCCGACGGGCAGAAGCCGAAGGCTACGAATGCGCTGGTACCAACCGTTATCGCATACGCAGGGGGACAGATGGACTTTACTGTAGGCATGAGTAAGGAGGTGCGTCTCCTATGAGCTCGTGTATTAGGTGTAATCATTGACTGGCCTTGATGCTCAGCATGCAACACGCCTGATGATTGTGAAAGGCGCGTTCGAGTGCGTGGCATTGGCTATCTACGGCGAAGTCGCTTCCGAAGCACCGTCCTCTTCTCCGACATACAAGCCGAAGACATACGCGTCCGTAGATCCTGTGCCCATACCGCGCGCCCTCGATCCGTCGAACTGCTATGATCCCACGCAACTTGCTCGGCAATTACTCAGCTTAATCCAGGATGCACCGCCCCTTGAGCTGATCGTCAGACTCATGTTCTGCCTGAAGCCCTCACACGATGACTGGGACTCGCCGGATTTCCCCTACTTGTATCCGGACCTGGAGCAACTCGGAGAGGATGCTGATCTAGAGCAAGTGTCGGAGACTCTCATGCGGCCGGTAGCAGACGATGTCAATGAGGAAGTCCTCGCTCAGTTCGCCGAGTCCGTTTCCGGCATGCTGGGAGAAAAGGTACGTGCAGTTGTAATTAGGAAGTTAATTTAGTTGTTCACACCTCCCAAATTATCTAAGGACGGAGACCAAGCGTACCTTGTGGCCGGAATCCTATCCCGGACAGCATCTCAGAATCCGGAATTGGCTCGAACACTCGTGGTGAGTACACCATAACAACACATATCTACCAGCTTTTCTGAATGATTTACAGCAAGTGATCGATCTCCCCGCAATCTACAATGCCTCGACCTTGGATGAGGATACTTTGAACAAGCTTCTCAATGCGGCGGCTAACGCGGACATAGCGCGGTTCATGAACAATGACGAGTTTCTCGACATTCTACATACAACTGCTGCCAACAACACTGCTTCCAGGGAGACGAGGGCCGCTGCAAGGCAACTGGTATCAAGGATAGAGGGCTGGACCGTCCTGGAAGACGCACTGTCTAATACTCAGGGGGACTTTCCTGCTGCTGCTGCTGCACTCGCAGATATGAGCTCCCAAGAAGCTTCGTTTGGCGTCTGGCTAGCCTGTATGATCACCCATCAGGACCTCGTCACGAAGCTCAGCGAGAATCACATTACCCTGGCGTCGTCGCAGTATCCGCCTCAGCTCTTGAAGCGCATCAAGCCTGCAACGACGCATGATGACTTTGTCTCCTTTATTCGTGGATTCATCGGGGTGTCATCTGTCTTGGCGGTCTATGCGTGGGCTGACAGCTTGCCTGAGCCTCAATGCCGCGAGCGGGTACTTGGCATCCTTCGATTATGGCAAGGCATTGAAGGGTATCGAGAGGTATGTTGACAACGTATCCGAGCTCGGACCTTCTATTGAT
The DNA here is from genome assembly GCA_004332605.1 of Steccherinum ochraceum. Classification (NCBI taxonomy): domain Eukaryota; kingdom Fungi; phylum Basidiomycota; class Agaricomycetes; order Polyporales; family Steccherinaceae; genus Steccherinum; species Steccherinum ochraceum. The sequence continues at coordinate 53,783 of RWJN01000029.1, forward strand.
ATTGGTCACAGATTCTGAACCACCTGTTGATGCTGCGCCAGATGATCTTCCGACTGGGGTGCATGCTGGACGACGATGTGCCTTCAAAGGGCGGTCTCGATGCAGAACATGTCCTCATCAACCTCGCGGAGAATCCGCAGGCAATTGTCCGACCCGAGTTCATCAAATGCGTCCTCGACCTCAAGCCACCGCATTCCTTCATAACCGCACAAACGCGCACCAACTTGAGGGAGGCCGCGTTGATGGCAGACGATGGCGTAGACGGTGCGGTGAGCGAGTTGGTCAACTCGCCTGCGGAAACCACACCAGCGAGTCTGCTCTCCTTGCGAGTCGCTCTGATTGTGATCGAAGCTGAATTAGATGGCGATCGGGAATATGAAGTGATGCAGGCCTTCTGGAGAGAAGGCAATCTCAGCATCCTGACGTGTCTTGTCAGCCTCTTCCTCAATATTGTGGAAGAGATTAGCAGCTACTTCGCTGTCCATCCACCTTCGGACACTCCTTCGAGCTTCCTGGCTCACCTCTTCCAAGCCTCCGACGAGCTACTTCGACTCATCATCCGCGTCATCCCTTCATTCCACCTCGTCGGCCGTGCCTTCCGCGCTCTTGTCATCGCGACAACCAATCTGTTCATCTATACAGATGCCGCAGACATGATCTACTCGCAGTCCAGCCCCACGTGTGTCGCCGCGCAAGAAACGAGACAGTCCTGCCTCGACCTCGTGCGCAAGCTCGCAGACACGTCGACGCTTCTGGCAGGAGGCAAAACTGGCGCTCACGTTGTCCTTCAGACAGTGTTGGAACACGGTCTGCATTACGAGAAACGGGATCCTGCGCATCACACACTGCAGGTATTCTGCCTCATCGACTATCTCCTACCGATGGCTGACGCGGAGGATACGCACGTTGCTGCGTGGGTCCAACGTGTCCTCCCGACTCTCCTGCGCCCGTTGTGGGCGTTTTGTCAAGTCTTGGACTTGGAGAGCAAGGCGCATTTTTTCAGACGTCTAGTAGACCTGGACAAAGGGGTCGTTGGGATTGGGGATTGGTTGATGCAGGAGGAACTGAAGGAGATGTCTGCGGCGCTCAATGCGCTCACTGTGAAGGACAACACGCGCTCGGACACAAATCGCGGGCTGTTCAGACAGTACCAACTTTCCCAGTCACTTCGTCTCATCCTCGACTTGATAAGTAGCTCCTCGGCCGTCTCAAGATGGCTTGTTGCCTGGATGACTACCGACGACGATGCTGTCCATAGTTTCGCTCAATGCTTATGGTCATTCGTGGAGCAAGACGTTCAGTCTCTCCAACTTGCCAGTCTTGCCCAAGCTCTCGGTGAACATCAGTCCGCGATGCACCTGGAGCTCAAGTACCCTCTGTCTTTGGTGCTACTGCAAAGCTGCAGAAACACTGCAGCCCAGTCATCTGAACTACCTTCCATGCTGAAGGTATGCCGAGAGCTCATCGCCTCCGTACCCCCACCAGACCTCGATGCAGACAGGTTGGGCTCCGATCTCGGTGCTATCTTCAGGACTATGGAGATCATCCCGGAGCGTCAGACCAACGATATTGCGAACGAGTTGAGCCAGCTGTTGACGTGGTTCGTCACCACCACCCTTCAGCACAAGGACAGCACTCCCATGCTCCGTGGTATCACCTCGGAAGGCTTTGCCGCAGTTTGCGACGCTGTGCAAGACGGCCTCGATCCCGTGGCCCGCGCAGATCTGGATGCGTCAAGAGCTAGCATCATCCTTATGGACGATATCACTCCCACCTCCAAACCCATCTACCTTCCCGACACTATCGAGATCACTCTGCACGAAGTCGAACAACTCCTCGCCCCTCACGACATCCCCTCACCCTCTACTCCACCCCGCAAGGCCCTCAACCAAGACGTCCTTAGCCTCGTCGCCATTTCTCCTCCCACCGCGCTCATCCGCTCCCCTTCCACGACCGCAACCGGTCTCACCAAGACATACACCAGGAACGATTTCCGGCAATTGCGTCAGACTCCGTCGGCGCGGCAAAACACAAGCAGGCTCCCCAGCATGCATGTGGATGTAGGTAGCATTGCAATTGACTCTTCATTCTGACCTCATCCCTTCCAATACCTCTTACCCACCCAAAACCCGATACCCGATTACCCTCACATCTTGCGCCCATCGCTCTACATACCACGCTGTTTCTATATCCCCTCTCATCGTGCTCACGCTCTCACCTCATTTTCTTTATGAACAAATACTAATATATATCTTTCTTCTTTTCCCAATCCCTTTCCTATAAATTATTATCATTTTTATAGGACTTCGAGAGCGCGTCTTCGCCACCGACGAATTTATCCGCTTTGCCCCCGACTGGATCGCCTGTCATCGCCCTCTCGACCCCGCTTCCCCCAACGCCGATGATGTTTGGGATGCCAAACATTCCTGTCGCGCCGGAGTTGCATGCTCAGCCCATGTCGCCTTTCCAACCGATGAAGTGAAGGGACGTGGAGGGATAAAGGAGGGGAAGATCACGAATCCGAATCTAATCGAAGTGACGTTATGCCAAGCACGATACGAGCCAAGACCACCGGAACGAAAGACCAACATGACGAATCTCACACCTTGTAGCACTAATTTCATGCAGAACACACCAACAAGATTCGAATAATGGACATCTGGAGACGAAAGAAAGGATGTTTTCTTGTGTACGTTTGGCGCATGTAGCATCTGTATATTACCACGACGAGAACCGACTGCAGGTCTCTGACATTTCCTTCGGTGTAGCACTTTACGCTTACTGTACTAACTCCCTTCATACGTATGTCTCACCTTATTGTTTTAGAAGCCTCAATCTGCTCACAATGTATCACATTCCATGCTTCTTCCTCGTCTGTAGATGGAAAACTTGCATTGAAAGAGTGAGGAGAGACAAGAAAATGACTAGTGATACAAGGGACGCAATCCCATTTACTTTCTCCCACCCAAGGAGAAGGGGAAGATCGGAAAGAAGGATGAAGGCCCACTCCTCAAGAATAATACCAATCCACGAAACATGCACGCATGTAAGGATCGAAAAGGAAAAGAAAAGAATGAAAGCACGGGGAATAGATAACAGAATGTAACCCCCGAAAACAGCTTCAACGCCGCTCAATTGCCGGTAACACCTCCCTGAGCACCCGTCGCGGCGATACGAGCCTGGGCGTCGGCCTGGGTCGTGCAGGTGATCGAAGTGCCGGGGCTGTTGACGAGGGGAAGGGCCATGCAGACTGTGCCACCAGCGCACTGGGTGATGACGAACTTGCCACCGACGCACTGGGCGAAGCCACCGTTGACACAAGCGTTGTCACCCGCTGGAAAGAAAACGACTGAGTTTCGCTATGAGATGCGTGGAGGAAGGAGAAGAGACATACCACTGCAAGACGAGTCCGCAGTGAGAGTAGCGAACTTAGCGTTGAGAGCCTGTGCGTCCTCGCCGTTCTGGAGCTTGAAGCCGCTGCCGCTCCCATTGCTGGAGGAGGTAGGTGAACCAGAAGAGTTACCGGAAGAAGCGGACATGGTCGCAGTAGCAGCAGGGGCACTGGCAGCGGGGGCAGTAGCGGTGGCGGCCGGAGTAGACATCATCGATGCAGCAGGAGCGGAGGACCCGCTGTTCATGGCACTGCTACCGTCCCCGTTCTGGTTGTCACTACCATTGTCTGCAGGGGCACTGCCATCATCACCGTCGTCGCCGCCGGTGGATCCGTTTCCAGTAGTGGTTCCACTACCAGTGGTGGTTCCGTTGCCTCCAGCAGCGCCGCCGCTGGAAGGAACACCAGGGTTCTGAGTGATAGTGACGAGCTGAGCTCCATCGGTGATAGGTCCGTTAGGGTTGGCGGGGCAAGAGCCAGGAGGAGAGAGTGGAGCGTTCATGCCGAAGGGGATGGTTCCAGCAGAGCCAACCGTCGCACCACCGACAAAGGTCTTCTCGTCTGCACTCTGGAACTGGCATTGGAACAAACCGTTCAACTCGGCGTTCTTGGGTGCCTGCTGGCAGTACGGGACAGCTTGCGAGGAAGGCTGGAGAGTCGATCACAAGTCAATCGGTGATCGGAGAATGAACAAGGTCGAGTGAACTCACCGAGTTGCGAGGCTGCTGAGCGAAGATCTGAGCAAACTTGATCATGTTTGCATCGTTGTTGAGCTGCTTGGCGAGGTCGACCATAGCGTCGGCGGAGTTCTGTTGGTCGCAAGGACCAGCAGCAGCCAACAAGGTAGTGAACGCGGTGACGGAGATGGGGTTACATTGCTGTCCACCACCCGCGGCGGTCTGAAGAGACGCGTCAAAATCAGTTCAGCTGTTACATGCGGATTTTGAGACACAAAGACGCGACTTACGCATGCTTGCACCCATTGCTGAGTGGAATCCGAAATGACCTGGGCGATGCGCTTCTGCAGGATGTGCATAGGCGCAGCCTGAACGGTGGAAACAAGTGCGGAGACCGCGAAAAGAAGAGTGGCGCTGGGAACTTTGATAGAGACCATCTTGGATCGCAAAGGTGGAAAGGGACAGTTAGAAGAAGGAAGGGTATTACAAGAGAAAGTGGGACGAGCTCAGCTCGTAGGGGAGAGGAGAGAGGGTGGTTGAAAGTAAGAAGGGAAAGGTGGCTGAGCCGATGGGGAGACGAGCAAGTCGAACATGCCTGTATATATAGGTGCGGACGTACTTTTGGCCATAAGCTATCTGCAAGCGCAACGCAAGCGGATCAGCTTGCCGAGGAGCGTTGCTTCGGAGGAGGATTCTAAGCCGGATTGGAGCGGGCATATGGCTCCTTTGATGTGTTGTGTTCAAAGCCACCTCTTTCACCATACGCTTGCGGGAGGGCTCGCCGCTCGTCGTCTCCACCCGCCAAGTGTGGAACAAATTTCATCTGTTGCCGCCATAACAAAGGACAGTGGAGTGGCCTCGTCTTGAAGTCCTTTGTGTTCACTTGACAGGCGCATTGTTTGCAAGAGCGGAGGCGCAGCTGCACGATGCAGTTGAGAACAATAGATTCCGGCGTGAAAGAGTCAACACACGAAAGGAAGGCTGGAAAGGCTAATCGTGAGATGAGCGTCTTCGGCAAACAAGGCTCCCAAATTTCGTATTTCGGAGGACGCAACAGAACCTCCGGAGCGCCAGCAGGGATAAATTAGTCGAAGGAACGGTTGCCTCCGTTGTTAGGCGGTTTGCTATGACGACACGAAGAGAAGGTACCATTAGACGAGGTCCCTTGTGATCGTGATGTGAACAGTGTGAAGAAAGCCGACGACCAGATGGAAGGAGGCTCAAGTGATCTTATGACAGGGTGGTAGGCATGCGTAAGTATTGCCCGGTGGGCCAGACATGACTCTACGCTCAGCATACTTGCGTGGATCCGAGGTCGCCGCACTGCAGACAAAGCCAGACATGTCGTTGCGTAGCAATACGCCCTTGACTGGTACCCAAAGTCTCTAGGGAAGGTGTTGAACAAACTCGCCACAACATGAAATGTAACTACCACATACCTCAGTTGAGCACAGCAACGCATTACATCCCCAGTCATGAAACGATACAGGAACATCCTTGATTGTCTATGCAAGTAACTGGATCCAGTGTACAGATTACTCAAGCGCCACGGGTGAAATGACAAGAGGTGAAGATCGTAACATATGTGATAGACAAAAGAAATCAAACAGAAAAATGCGACGTGAACGATGGAGATGCGACAAAGCGTAATGAGGAGAGACATGTGAATGTGAAGGAAAATGTGGAATATGGGTAGGCCGTGGCTGACATGACGATGGTGATAAACGAATACACGAAAATAAAACATACACGAGGCCCAATAGCACAACGCCTGGAGACGAAATCAAGCTTGAGATTGGTACGAAGGGAATCGTCTGCGAACATGAGATGGGTGTAGATCGGGGTAAAGAGGGACGAGATCGTCTCGAGAGCGGAAGTAGCGGTCCAGCTCTGACGCGTCGAAATCCGATAACTGGGGTACAGGAGATGCTGGCTCGCCCGACACACTCGTCGCACGCTGTGGTTGCTCTTCTGACAAGTCGAGATCTGGTGGTTTCGACTTGCCACCAAGTTTGTGTATGCGTTTGCGCCGGGCTTTGACCGGTTGTCGTTCAACCAAGCTCGCCGATCCGGACGAGTTCGACTCTCGTGGTGGGACACTCCGGACGGTGTAATGCTCCAGTGTGCGTGTGTAAGGAGACAGAGTGTGGTTTGAATGGCTCAAAGTGGAGAGTTTCGAAATCGAGTTGTTCAGCGCGGGTTTGAGAATGATCTTGGGATCGTGGTCGCCAGACATATGTGAAGGGCCATCAGGCGGCGAGCCAGTGTGGAAACGGTCCATGGTGTGGAAGGAGGATGAAAATGATGAACGTCTAGGTCGTGATATGCGGATACCGATTTCAGAATCAGAATCTTCAGGATTTGGAGGTGTCGGTATGGATCGAGTCATGTCGGTGGAACGAGAGGGCTGGGTACGAAGGCTTGACGGGCTGCCGCCACGTCGTGAGCCAGAAGGATCAAGGGCAGGAATCGGAGGGATGGTAGTCATGGTAGGTGAGGCCATATTGTAGGGCCCTCGATGGTATGGTTCAATGGCAGAGTATGGCCTGGGGCGGCCGTACATTGGTGTCGCTTCTGCGAAATAAGGGTTGTAGGACGAGTGAGTGAAGTTGCGGTCCGAATATGCAGAATATGAGGCCTGAGAGGCAGAGTAAACCGACATGCTGTCGTGAAGGCGGGAAAGGCCTGTGAGTCTCGGTGGAACGGGCCGTCGAGAGGGTCCCGCAGTTGACGATGAAGTGTCGTCTATCTCGGACTGCACTTGGGATTGCGCATGGATGACTCTCGGGCGCGTGATGGTTCCCCCACCAACCGCCGGTAGACTCTCGTACTCGACAACATCTTCGTCCAGATCTGATTCTGAGGGCGGTGGCGCAGCTGTAGAGTACTGCGCTTCGGAAAGCAGGTCATCCCAATTTGAACCGTCGTACATTCCCATATCCTCGTCGTCGATCTCACTAGGCTCCTCCGCAAGATCAGCCAACCCCTTGTTGGGTTGGAAGAGACTACGGAAGCTGTTGAAGACGCTCTTCGTAGGGATCCGGTCAGGTCGAAGACCATACGTAGGGTCAAACTGCTCTATGTGAGGGAACGAGGTAGGGCCTTCCAAATTGGGATTGGGGGGAGACCGGTCAGGGAGTGGTGCAGATGATATCACGGACGGCGTCGAAGGCACAGGTCGACGCCCTGCACTAGACGCCGAGTAGACAGAAGCTGTCCGTGGTCTGGTCGACCCGAACAGTGAAGCCGTCTGAGCCCGGACAAGCTGAGGATGCAGACCAAGGGGCATCCTGGGAGGTATACGATACGAGGTGTCCGGGGCGGAAGCTGTCTCCCATGAACGCAAGTGCAATGGTGATGGGGGAGGACGTTTCGCCAAGTAGGGAGCCTCCACTTTCGCTTTCACCCACTGCTGGCTGAGACGGTGAATGATGCCTGGGAGATCCTCTCTGAACATCTGTCTCAGTTGCCCTTCGATCTCCTTCTGGATGAACTTCTGGATGACAGCAATGGAGTCAAATGTGCTGTTGATATCCACATTCTGGAGAGGGTCTGTCTTGAAAACCAGCGTGATGCCCTTCTGCTTGGAGACAACCAGAACGATGTAGGAGTCCAATTTGAAGTGAGATAGCCGGAGTAGCATGGGGACAACAAGAGGGTCCTTAGCGGCGAGCATGCCACTGGATGTACCCATGAGGTTATGGATCTCCGTTGACTTGTGGTTCAGCGGATTTGCCTGCGGGTGTGTCAGACAACGCTCACACGACGATGTGAACAGCCAACGCACCTGAACCTTCGTCCTCAACACAATATGCGCATCCCCCGTATAGGTCAACCGAAATATACCACGGAACTGATCCATCGTGAGCTCTCCGATATCCCGAATCTCGAGCTCAGGAGGCTATTTGCGTCCAGGCGCACGAATTTTTCGTGTCAGACGCGGTTCCCAATGTTCGTGAAGACCAACACACACCTGCGTCCCCATCTCTAACTCTACAACTTCAATCCTATCGGCTATGACCGGGGGTTTCTTGCCTTTGTTGAGAGCGGAATCGAGCATCTGGATGGCATCGGCATGAAACTGGTCGGAGAAACGGGGCCATTCGAACGAGAAGGACATCTGGTGTCGATGCTGGTAGCGACCGCAAGCAGCATGTGGGTAGGCGAAAGAGATGTTGAGAGATTTTTCGGGCTGACTAGCAGCGTATTTGAGGGAGGAACATGGCGACGGAGGGACGGGATGAGAGGACGAAGGAGGATACCGGATGAGACCAAGCTGGGCCGACTCCAGCCCAGTTACGTCCACGCTCGGCCATGCGGCAATCTCGCCCTCGCAGTCTGACGACACTCTCTGTGCACATCGGCACGGACGACGATCACCTCGGAGCATTGTTACAGGAAATGCGGGGCCACATCGATTGCGAGTAGAAATACATACTGTCGATGCAAAGGGGGTAAATAGTGACGGGGTATGTGTAGAATGCGGACAGGGGATAGCAGCGTGGACGAGAATAAGCCAACCAACTGACCAAAAGGTATACTACTGAACCATAGGATGAACAAAACAACCAAAAGAAAAGTGCGAATGAAAGGAGCGAAGGATAGAATAGAGAGGATATACACAATATTAGGAAAGAAGCATCAGTCCTCCTGAGATACAGGTTAGATCGAAGAATAAAATATGTACTACCCGTCCTCAACCAACTGCCTCTCACTTCTTCGCCCGTAGCTGATTCCGGAGGTTATCGTTCTCGGTCTGGATCGAGTTCAGCTCCTCCATCATAGCCATCTGTGTCGTCTGCTGCGATTGTCTAACAGACTCAATCTCTGCCTTGGCCTTGGAGAGTGCAGCGTTAGCTTCCGAGAGCTGTCTTTCGAGCTGTTTGCGGATGTGATCTGTCGAGGACGCTGATTCTTGCGCCATGATCAATGCACGAGCACTGAGGGTGTTGTTGGCGTCCGTGAGCTGAGCGCACGTCTCAGCCTGTTCAGCTGCTTGGGTCTCAATCTCGAGTTTCTCCGCCGATATACGGTCCACAGTTTCCTGCAGATGATGAATCTCATCTTGCCTATAAGAATGACGGTCAGGGTATGCAAATCTTTTCAACAAGAGGAACAACATACAATGCAGCCTGCTTCGCTGTCATCGAACGGTTACGTTCCTCGAGGGTCTTGACCTGCTTCTGGTAGGTCTCGAGAGCAATGTTGCTCTCTTGCGCCAACTTCTGTGCTCGCTCGGCGTTCTTCTTCAGCAAATCATGCGCCTGAGCAAAGCGGATGAGTCTCTCAATGAGCGCACGGTCGTCCGAAATAAGAGCATGAACGCGCTCCACGAAAGCTTCGATCGTGAAGTTCCCGGCGGCAGGATTAGAGAGTGACGGAGAGGACGGATGGCCTGTAGTGGGGTTGTACAAGGTCTTGAGCGAACGCACATCCATCTCAGAAAGAGAGGTGCTGGGTTTCGATGCGACAGGGCTGCTAGTCGGGGAGGCAGTGCGGAAGCGAGCACCCAATTTGCCAGTACGTGCTTCTGGGGACGGAAGAACGGCCCAGATAGGCTTGAGCATTGCAATAATGCTCGCCGCATCTCCAGTGTACTCGACAGTGGGTCCGCCAGGTGTGGCAACAGCATTGACAGCAGCGAAAGACGCAGCCTGTGCTCGCATTCAGCACACAATCAAGTGACGTATTGAGAGATGTCCTCACCTGAAGATCAGCTTGGAGGTTCCGAGCTTCGACCTTGGCTTCATCCCGCTCCTTCCGAGCTTGGTCGAGTTCGGAGTAGAGTGCTTCTCGCTTGTCAAGACCTGCCCGCACGTCGTCTTCAAGCTTCGCCCGAGCGGCGACCAGATCTTCTTGTGCTTTTGCAGCAGCTTCGATCTTAGCATTAAGCCCGACCACATGAGCACTAATGGAGGCGACGAGTGCGAGGATAGTACCGTCCCGAGAGACCATCAGGACACCATGCGCGTTGGCGAGCTGTTGCAGTGAGCCAAATGCAGCATCTAGCTCTGCCTTCGTCTCCCCACCTCCTGACGAAGCATCGTGTAGCTTTGCCTGGAGTAACCGCAACTCTTGAGTCATGGTTTCCCTCTCGACCTCCCAGGACGTCTTGTCTGCCTCCCAGAGCATCTTCGCCTCCTCCATCTCCTGGTCTCGCGCATCATCACTGTACCCCCGCCTCTGTGCCTCCGAGTCCCTCCTCTGTATATCCTGATCCCTCCTCTGCAGCTCAGCTCTAAACTGCTGCCGCTCCAGCTCCAGTTTGCCCTCAATATCTGCTGTTACCGCCGTCCGCTCTTCCAGCACTTCCAACCGCCTTTCCAAACTCTCCACCTCCTGCCGCTTCTCCTCCAACTCGATCCGGTTCTGCATCCACATTTCCCTCTCCTCTTCAAACGCCTGCAGCTGTATGTCCCTTTCTTTCATTCGCTCTGCTTCCCGCTCCAGAACCAGAATCGTGTCCTCCGCCGTCTGCACCTCCATCGCCAACGTCGTCTCGATTTGCTCCTTCTCCAGCTGCAACATCGATACCTCCCGACTCAGCTTCCCCTGTCGCACATTTGCTTCCTGCAAAGCCACCTCCGCCACATGCAGCTTCTCCTCTAGTTCTGCAACGACCTGCGAGGAGAAACCTGGTGTTGCTGAGCCTGGTGTTCGTGGGATGATAGCTTCCGAATGTCCAGAGAAGAAATGTGCGCCGTCGAACCTGCCCTTGGAAGGCGACGACAAGATACTTGTCATGCTTGATGGTGTGGGGCTCATCTGGGTACTGCGACTGGGCGAGCTGTACCCCGACGTGATGTTGCTTGAGTCGCCATCACTTTCTCCGGCTGTCTTCTTCTCTAGACTTCGTACTGAGTAGCTGAGTACGCTGGCGCGATGTTCTAGAAGTCGCCGGTGGATGTCGTTTACCCGTTCGGATATCTTCCACACCTCTTTCTGAGCAGTGTCGACTTTGCGGTTGGCGGTGTCGAGTTGTTCGGAGCTTTGTTTAGACACAGCTTTGTATGCCGAGTTGGCTTTGCTCAGTGATAGTGCTGCGTCGCGGATTTTGGTCTCGAGAGTAAGCTTTTTGGTCATTGCGCCCAGTCGGGAATGCAACACTTGTTGCTCCTGCAGGATACATAAATATCGTTCAGAGTTATGCGTTTATTCCACGACGAGCGAGTACGCACCTTCTTGAGCTCTTCGACCTCCTCCGAACTCAAGATCTCATACCCTCGACTGTCCACTATAGCCTCACTCGCCAGCAGACTCATAAGCAAGTCATCGCGCACACTGCCCATCATGCCTGACGACCTCGAACTTCCACGATCTCCGAGCTGTTTCCTTTGCAACTGCGATACTCGAGGAGGTAGCGGACCGCGCGGGGACGAGGGACCCGCGCCAGGAGAAGAGTTCTGTCGAGGGGGCGAGCCGTGGATGTGACCATTCGCCGAGTTCCTTGGAGAGCCAAACGAAGACGAATGAGTCGAGCTGCGCGAACCGTTCATCCCGACGCCATTGTGATAGTCGTCGTCGGACGAGGCTTGATGACTTTGAGAACGCTGCTTGTCGCGGCGGAAGAACAGCGCTGCAGTGGTCGTCTTTGGGCTGTCTGCAGGCGTCTGGGGCGGAGACTGGTTATCGGAAGGTGGTGACCCGGAAGAAGGAGGCCATGAGGGACCTTTGCTTTGGAAGAAGAGTGGGGCTGTTGCGGGAGGTGTGGAGGGTTCGGACGGGATTCCTGAGGGGGTGCTTGGGGTGCTGCCGCCTCCAAGGAAGCGTCTGACACCGTTCATGGTCAGGCGCAAGTATGCCTTCTATAGCGACGACGACGACGCTCAGAGGTTTGAGGGGAGTACAGTATGGCGATCGAAGAGAAATCCTGAAGCAGCCCGCTGCTGTGTGTAGGACACGAATGAGCGAGGGTCGATTGATTGGATGTTCGTGAGCGTTCCGAAGTCCAATTGTTCCGTCTCGCCGAAGAAGAATGAAAATAGTGCCAACTGTTGTCCAGGGAGGTCAAGATTAGAGGGTATTCATAACCAGGAGGGTGTATCCTTGAGGTGTGGGTATAGAAATGTCAAGAAGCGACGGGGGACGTCGTCGACGTTGCGGGAGGAGAGGGCAAGAATTGACAGATCTAGACGCGTCTGCTGCAGCACTGGCTTGTGCCGGTCGCGTCTCGGAAAGCAAACCAAAACATAACTGCTGATCGCACGCTCGGCCTCGACTTGCATCATGCATCACTATCTGTACCACCGTGTCCATCTTGCATGTATTATCCATGTCACAAAGTTCGCGACGCGAATTGAAAGACAGGTCTGCAGGCAGACATATGCTGCGTGCATATTCCCGATCAAAACCCGCCAGCTAGGTTCAAGACGCTAGACTCAAGCCATCCATGAATTCGAAAATGCTCCTTCTATTCCTTCATGAGCGTAGATAACTTGCTGCATTAGCAAGTACGGTAACCCCCAATACTGCACTCGCGCTCTCAAACACAACGTACGTATACCTCGGCCCGAACATGAATGCGACACCTGCCAAGACGACGAACAGATGTCGTGGAATTGCTGATAGTCTGCTATGCCCCCCTCTGCTGCGTAAAAGAGGAACTTAGTAAAGTGGCACTTGAACAGATTGATTGGACATACCTGGTGACCATAAATCCACCAATGGCTGCGCCAACTTCAACGAGGAGCAAGAAGGGAGCAACGTATAACACGTTATGGTCTCCGTCAAATGGCGTCGTGTATCCTGCCGTCATCAAGGTGCGTACCCACACTGCCAATACGGGTGCAGCAAGAGGAAGGAGCCACGTCATGAGCAACAGTAGATGCTCATTCGCATTTTTGCGGGTCTCGGCGGGAATACGAGGTTGTGCGGTAAACTGAGGTTGCACGGCGAGGAATCGCTCAGATTCGGTGGGCGAGTGCGCATCGAAATCTGCGGCAGTGGCAGTGTGCAGGAGTTCGGGAGTTGTGGGTGTCATCGGATACGTGTTCTGGGGTTTGGTGAGAGTAGAGGATTGTGTGCGTAGAGCGGCACAGGTGAGAAGTTGGAAGAACCAACATCCCAGGAAGGCGACCTGCCATGGCACCAGGAGGAAGATTACGACTAGTACCAGACCCATCGAAACGACAGTATTCCGCAGGCTATACGAATGGGACGTAGTAATAACACGGCTATAAGATGCAGCGTCAGCGAACAATCCAGTTTACCAAGGAAAATACAGATGACTCACCCCATGCCAATCATTCGAACAAGGGCGCCCATAGACCATAGCAAGATGACGAGGATCCCCCACGATACGTATACAAGCCCGGCGACCACAATCGCTAACACGGGGGTAATGAACGCGTACACCGGCTCTCCTCTATTGCCTAACCACCATCCAGCAGGGAGCGGCAGCAATGAAAGCACAAACGACCCAGGGACAAGGACCTTGAGATTCCTCCAAAGTAAAGATAGCGAAACATGTATCGGCGGAACTGAGGCGGTGGTCAATCACCGAAGCTCATAGAGGACTTGAAAAACGTACCGATATCGTTCGTAGCCCAGCCATACCAAACCACCAGACTGACAAACCCTACGGCCCAGCTACAGACTGCAGACCAATACCGCACACCCCATCGACCCAATGTACCCCACCAGTCCACTGTGATATCGATACTCTCGACACTGCAATCTCCGGGTGAATGAACGACCAGATCTACTCCTCGCGATTTCGAACTTGATATGTACGGCGCGGCTGCGTGGGTATGTAGCAAGATGCGTGATTGCGGTCCGAAGTTTAAGGGGAAATAATGGGATTCAGATCGATGTGAGATGTGTTGGAGAAGTGGTTGGAAAACAGTGTCTGTGCTTGAGCATTGTGTGCTTATGTGAGGCACGACGCGGTAGACGAGCAAAGCATTGGATAACAGATTCGGTAGATGGACGGTGGGTTGAAGTGAAAGAGCCGGTAGCTTGATAGCAATAGACGTGAAGAACGGTGCTGCACGAAGGTCAGATTCGGCCACACCTGTAACATGGACGAGACTTACCTATAGCACTGGCTTCATTCATGATAGCCTTGTCCTGCACGAAATCAGCAACGAGCCAACCTCGTCCATCCGCACCCTCCACCGTGACACTGACTGAACCCTCGTCGCCCTTCAGCACCTTTTCATACAGCACGACACCTTCGCTCTCGTCAGCGCCCTCCTTGGGAACAGGGAACGGTTTTCCAGGTATCGGGTTCGGGATGAGCTTGAGCTTATCTGGTACGGTGGCCACGCAGTTTTGGGGGGTGATACACGTCTCTACGGTTGCGCGTAACGGTAATGCATGGTGGGGTGCCATTGGAGTGATGCTGCCCTGTGAGAGATACAACACAAACTTGGTCTTATCAAGAGGTATAGGAAGTAGGTATCGGCCAGAACGCGTCGGATATCGCAGTACGAGGTGCTGCCCTTGGAAAAGTGTAGTGTGGTCGTCCTCGGCATGCTGCTGTTCACCGAGGGAGGGTAATCCTGGTGGCAGCATATGGCCATCGCGTAACCAATGGTCCAGAACCGCGCCTCTTGCAAACGCAGTCGTCGCGCCTGTCAACTCGATCGCAGCTCGAGCAATTCTCCAGCGGACTTGATGACACCACACCATCTCCCTATGTCCAACTCCCGTCCAGCATCCCTCTAGTGCGCTCGTGAAAATTGTACGCCTGTACGGCGCCGCAGGGTTCTTCACGTCTACGTCGGTGTTGGGTATGTAGCAGGATTCGGAGGGTACCATGAGGTCAGTCGCTCCTCCACAGAGTGACATGATGGGTGTTTGGTCTACCATGAGGCTTTGGTGATTGTTGGTGAAGATGCTTTCGATTCTTCTGTCAAAACGAGCTGGAGGAAGGGTGTATGGGGTGGACATCGTGATGATGGCAGCAATATTGTCGTGCGGGAGTAGGGAAGTCGCTACGACACCCCCCATAGAGTGCCCCAGTACGACGATCGACGTGTTTGCAGGGTAGAGAGATAGTATGTAGTCAATGGCCTTGGACGTGTACTCCTTCTCCGTCTCCAAAGTCGTCCCATGGAACGCCGACAAATCCTCATTGAATTCGACTGTGGACAGGATCTATGGGTGTGCCTCGCATACAATCTGAGGACTGAATCTTACCTGCAAAGAAATCCAAAGCTTTATGCTCCCCGGAAATGAAATCCAGCGAGACTTGATATGGTTGTGAGAAGAACTGTCGCGTAGCAGAAGATGCTATGGAGCGGACTTGTTGTGAAGAGCCAGCATTTCCGGGTATGAAGAGGACAGGTGAACCGTGCAACTGATACTCAGTCAAATTCGGCCTGATGTTTGAAAGGCGTCCAAACTCACCTCATGAGTCTCCCAACCGACTTCGCGATAGAGCCACAGTGAGTACCTCCTGGCCAACGGTGTCCATTTGCTATCGAAGTCCGTTTGCAGGATGTATGACGGGGACATCCATGACATGCGACATCCTTGAGGAGAAAGCGTGTCGACAACGTCTATGCCCGCTTTGAAGAAGATACCGAGGGCAAGAAGAGAAGTAAAAGCCAAAAGATACACGACCCGGCTCATCGAGGCATGGGGGTGCTCTCCGTCGTGTGAGACAGCAAGCGAAATAAGGCGGATAACTCAGCGATCCGGTAAGCCGTTTAATTGTCTGCATATTAATGTATAAGAGTTATTTACTGAGTTAGCGACAAATCGTCAATTGATCTCGACGTCATCAGTCGAGCGGTGAGTGAAACTTGCTCTCCGTCGAGCTCGCTGTGGTCCTCGTCCTCACTGTCGCCCACGTTCCCCGTGTCCTCGCCATCACCGCCGCCAACGTTGCTTGCTGCATGCATTGCCATATATTCTCCTGATGTGAGTTGGAAGTTTGTTTTTGTCTCCAGAAAGCTCAACATCTTTTACAGAATTTCACGTGGAGCTCGCCTTTCTGCCAAAGTAAAATTCCAGCCATTCATCTCCGTCGCTCACAGGCCAGGCATACATCTTCAAGACTTCTCGCCAGGCACCATTTCTCTGCGCACTGGAACATCAACAGCGCCAGGGGCGCCACGAGCAAGCGTTCTTCGCCTCCCAACCTAGCTATCCTTAGTGGCATATTCGCTCTCCCCGCTTGACATTGGCACACGTACTCAACCTCATTGCGACGATTAGGACTCTTCCGCACATATAAGATCGAGAGTCTTGCACGCCCTGCCGCCTTCGTACCTCCCTGATCCGCTACCATGTCCTCTCCTTCGGAAAGCCCTCCGATCCTTGTCACCTCCCCCAAGCCGATTAGAGGCACTTCCGAGCACTCTCATTCTCCCGTACGACGTCGTAACAGCATTGTCAGCGATGAAGAGGAACCACCCACTCGTCCCCGTCTCTCCCCCACCCTCATCCGTTCCTTCAATCCGCTGGATCCGGAGCATCGAGAACGCCAACGCACAATGGACGCAGACATGGCCATGCAGCTCTCCCGTGCCCGAAGCAATACAGTTGTCGTCTCGTCGCCAGCCGTCACGCCATCACCTCGACGACTGTCTGCCGATGAAGAACCGTTCCCTCGCCTATCGCTTCAGGAAGAGCATGATCTGGATGTTGCGAAGCAAGGAGGACAGGTGCATGGAGAAGTTGAGAATCATGCGGACTACCACCCTGGACCATCCCCCGACGTTCACTTGAATCATCTCAGTATGGGACATGATCCATCATTGCTCGTGGCTATGGATCCTAATGGAGCGGACGATGGGGTTATGGGAGGACTACCGATGTACCAAGCCACTGACGACCGACCTCTGTTTGACTTCGGGCGGATGGAAGAGTACGCTCGAGAGGAGAAGGGACGGCTGGGAGTGCATGTTGCATCGCCGATAGAGGGGATCTTTGACATCAACAAGTCTATTCCTCGCCCTTCGACCTCCGTGTCAACGAATTACGATGACGCAGGGCCCAGTCAGACCGGAAGTGGCCCCGTATCCGGCTCTGACTTCGCCATTCCCTTCCCTCTACCCCGTTCGCGGCAGCGCAAGCTCAGTCAAAGTCATCCAGGCCCAAGACGAGGCAAGATGGCCCTCTTCGAGCAGACCAGCGCACCACCTCCTACCCTTCCTTATCGTGCACCGCATTTAGCAACCGGAACAACGCTCAGTGCTGTCCCTTCATACGACAACCTCCCCACCGTATCCAACGGTGCAGCTTCTCCAGATGGCCTACCACATGTACCCGGAGTCAGTACAGCTTCCGGACATGACAGACCGTACCGCTTCTCTTTCTACTCCAACCATTTATCCGCCACGATTCATGCGAAGAGTCTCAGCGAGCTCCCAGCAGACGGCCAAACGTTCGAGGAGCTGTTCACAGGAGGAGTCAAAGGCCATAATTCTGCGGATGGTTCGAGGCCAAGCACAAGGTTAGGAGGCGCAACTGCGAAGTCGAGTGGGACTGCTTCGCCTGTCCCAGGAGGAGGTGCAGATCGAGCGGGAGGGATATCGAAGCTCTCAGGAGCTGCGAGGAATGGTGGGGGTCCGAATGGTCCGCCGTCGGGAAAGATGGATAGGGATATTCTAAATACGTGGTGGCTGGATATTCAATCGCCCACAGAGGATGAGATGAAGCTCTTGACCAAGGTGCGTTGGATGTTGACTATTTGCGCCCCGATGCCGACGAGACATTCTACTAGGTGTTCTCTATACATCCCCTTACCACTGAAGATATCCTGATGGAGGAGACTCGCGAGAAAATCGAGCTGTTCAGAACATACTATTTCGTTTGTTTCCGCAGTTTCGAGCAAGACCCGTACAGTCCAACATACCTGGAACCTCTCAACATGTATATCATTGTTTTCAGGGAGGGCATTCTCTCGGTACGTAACGTCTCGATGTCGAACATGGTCATTGCTCATGCCCTTATAGTTCCATTTCCGCCCGACACCCCATCCTCAGAACGTTCGTCGCCGCATCAAGCAGCTCAAGGACTACATCAATGTCACCTCTGACTGGATCTCATACGCCCTCATTGACGATATCACAGATGCCTTTGGGCCCCTCATCCAAAGCATCGAGTACGAGGTCGACAGCATTGATGAGCTGGTGTTGATTCTCAAGGACGCAGAGCAGAGTGACATGTTACGCAGGATTGGCACATGCCGAAAGAAGGTCATGGGGCTGCTCAGGCTTATGGGCAACAAGGCGGATGTCGTGAAGGGTTTGGCGAAACGGTGCAACGAGAATTGGAGAGTCGCACCAACATCCGATATTGTGAGTACTCCTCGTATCGACTCGGTATATGCAGGGTTAAAACTTCAAACAGGGTCTATATCTTTCCGACATCCAAGACCATCTGATCACGATGACGCAGAACTTGAATCATTACGAGAAGATCCTCTCCCGGTCGCATTCCAACTACCTCGCCCAGATATCCATTGAGATGACCGACGCGAACAACCAGATCAACGACGTGTTGTCCAAGCTCACTGCGTTGGGTACTGTGCTTATCCCCATGAACTTGGTCACCGGTTTGTGGGGAATGAACGTGCACGTACCCGGTCAAGACCTCGACGTTAGTCTTCTGTTGCTCTTGAGTATAACCAAACGCTGATAGTCTCTTTCAAATACAGCATGGTTACGCATGGTTCCTCTCTATCATCGCAGTTCTCGCAGCGTTCGCAGTCATCGCCGGCTGGTCAACATACAAGCTCATGATTGGACGATGACTTCGCATACTTTTTATCCTGGTTACATTCCCTACACGACTCGCATATA
The DNA here is from genome assembly GCA_004332605.1 of Steccherinum ochraceum. Taxonomy (NCBI): domain Eukaryota; kingdom Fungi; phylum Basidiomycota; class Agaricomycetes; order Polyporales; family Steccherinaceae; genus Steccherinum; species Steccherinum ochraceum. The sequence goes on from RWJN01000029.1 coordinate 72,607, forward strand.
CGTATAGACTGTACTCTACACCACATCATATCACGCTCCGGTTCTTGGTGCTCACATTTTCCTCGCTTCTTCCGCACATATCTTTATCAGATTATATCTTCTCTTATTACCCCGGCTAGCATATCCAAACAGTTGGACAGTAATCCTTTTCACTGGCACTTTACATACAGGCGAGGGTTTTGTTGCGCATTCTTGTCATCTTTACGATCTCCATGGGGAAATAGCATTCGACACATTACATACCAGTACAAGTGAGGAGAGAGCACTCGGATGTGTAGGAGATGAGTAGAACAAGCTCCGGGGAGAACGAGGTGAAGAGTACGGATTCGACTATGACGAGACATGAGCAGTACGGGAGAATATGTGTGCGTGGATGGATGTAATTGTATGCGAGATGTGTGAGAGACTCGAGACGGAACTGACCAAAAAATACAAGCATAAGACATAGACAGAATAAAAGCATTAAGAACCTGACTGCAACAACAAATCAGAACCAAGTGAGAACGGAGGAAACGAAGTTGAATGCGAAGATCAACGCCTAGGCGGCGGAGGCGAATGATGTGGGTGAGGTGGAAGACCGTGGTTCTCATGTGGAGGCACTCCCCATCCCCGCGAACCCTGAGGTGGAGGTTCTCTTGGACCGTACATGGCCTTCGGTGGACCATGCGCCATCATCGGAGGAGGACCCCCATCGGACATACGAACGCCAGCAGGAATCACAGGTACAGGTCGACTCTGATACGAAGCAGACGATGACGACGGAAGTGCTTGCTGTGGAGTCTGAGGCGTAGGTGGATGAAGTCGAGGCGGCGATCTGGGATCCATATGTGGTGAACGGGGATCGATGTGAGGAGATCGATGAGGCTCCGTGCGCGGCGACCTTGGGTCAACGTGTTGCGGAGACAGCATCAAGGCAAGTGAAGGCGACAAGCCTTGGTTCGTACGAGCCGGCTGCATCACTGGTGTGTGGGCGTTTGAATGTCGTCTCTTCGGAGAGGGCATATGAGGTGAGTTAGTGGAGAGTACGATCTCTTCCGTCACAACATTGGAGTCATCGGGATGTTTCCGCTTCCGGGGCTGCATGGGAGGTGTATGTACCTCCCGTGGCGAATTATGATCTGGATGGTGACTTCTCGCAGTAGGCGGAGGTGCAGTAGCGGCGGCACTGCTCCAGCGACTGCCGCCAGGAGCAGCCGGAGGGGGAGGATGATGCGATCTGGCCGACCAAGGTGGAGGTGGTGGAATGTGATGATGAGTCGTGACGACAGCAGGCGCATGTCGAGGCTCGTTTATTGGTGGAGACGATAAGTGTGGAGGAGCGTGGTGAGGTGAAGGGATAGGGTAAACAGCAATGGGATGTATAGTGCGAGGTTGAGGTGGGGGGAGTGAGGGACTCGGGCCGCCGTTCGGTTGAGGAGCTGGCATGAGCGGAATAGCCATGGGAGGAAGAGGCTGAGGCACCGGTCTGGGAGGAGGTGCGCCGGCGCCAGGAGCCATGCTCTCAGGCTGCCCCGGAGTGAAGCGAAGAAGCTCAACGAACAGAGTCTGGTGAGTGGGAGGATCGAGGGGAGTATAGATGATGTCTTTGCTGAACGTTTCAAGCATCTCCTTCGTGTTCACGTAAACGTTCGATTCCTGGTTTTCTGAGAGAGGGTCGGTACTAGAATGCCTACGATGTTCAACGTACTTACCGACATGCTTGACCCTGACTTCCGAGTAAGGATACGTCTTGTTCTTGCGCAGGCAACACAGAGGACACAGGAAACGATTTTCCTTTCCCTGTTCGACGGGGAAGAATACACATCCACCATGGTACAGCGACTTGCAGTTCTCGCACTCAACTGTTGGATAGTGCAGCAAGTACGCAGTGCGTCCGCGACATATGCACCGAGTACCATCAGCCCAATCCTTATCGCTGTCCTGGCCAAACACAAATTTGGGACGTCTCCGCTTCTTCAGCCGGACGGGCGCAGGCTGGCCAGCAAGGATACGATGCAGACCAGCAAGATCCAACCCAAACGAGACTTCTGGGTTAGGTGAAACAGCGAACTGAATCTTGAACAGCTTGCGCATGTAATGCCTAACTTGTGGGATATACTCTGGCCGCTGGTTGGCCGACTGCGAAGCGAAAGAGAGGAATTGACCAATCACACTGGACAGCCGGTCCATACGATGGACAATAATCTCCAGCTGCTTCCACTCTTCCGAGTAGCCTTTGGTGATGTCCGGTGCGTGCAGCAGGATGGTAGGAAGGTAGCAGAAGTGCCAATTACGCTCTGTGTGGATAGTGCCGTTCCAATGCTGGTGGTCGCAGAAAGGACAAGAACCGCCATTGGCGGCACATACACCGTGGAACCTTGCGAAGCAGTGGTCGCATTGAACGGCATCGGAGACAGTGCCGGGCGCCGGCGGTCGGACCGGAGTCGTGCAGATACAAGTGAAATATTCGTCCGACGGCGGTAGATCGTCTTCAGGTCGAGTGAACTCGACGACGTCATCGAGAATGGGCTTGCCGTGGGCAGCACGGTGCTGTCTGCAGTACCAGGGTAAACTCTCTAGCCAGCGGAAATGAAGGGTAAGTTGCTTGTCGAAGCGGTCGAAGTTGGGCATAGTGAAGATGGGAAGGTGTTTCTCGGCGTAATCGCGCCACTTCAGGAACGTCTTGAAGACGTCACCGTCTTCAGTGGGAGGTTGGACATAGCGATGCTTCAGGACGTTCTCGCAGCGCGTTTCCAGGTCCACAGCAAACTCGACAGTCCTCTTCAGATCTGCAACAACAGGGATGTTGAAATCCTTCTCAGAGCGCTGGACCATCTTCACGACATCCTGAACCCGAGGCTTGATGGTTCCTGGCTGAGGCATGAGCCATGCAGCAGCTTGCTTCTCATACTCAACGGCACGGCTGCGCGAACTCGAGAGCCTGTCAAGAAGAGCAGGGTCAACGGGGATACCCTCATGAGCTTTCGAGAACTGCTCGAGCTCTTGCAAAGTACGCTGAGGCTTGCTGAGCAGCTCTTTCGCTTTGGACTCCCAAGCCTCTCCAGCCCTGAGACGAGCCTCCATCCTGATCATGTAGGGGTTGTCCGAAGGAAGATTGCATGCGCGTCCACGAAGTACGAAATCCCGGATGTCGCCTAGATTCAAGGCATCATCATCGCTGTCGTCCTCCAGCTCCTTTAACAGCTGCTCCCGCATGAGAATCTTCTCAATCTCCATAATCTCGTCGACATGAACGTTGAGGGTAGACGAGTGAGCTATGAGCTTCTCACACTCCTGGATGTAGGCATCGCGTTCCCGGACAGAACTCGTCATCTCTAGCAACCCACGTGCCTTCTCCTTCGTCTCTTCCGCATCGCGAGCCAAGTCCTTCAGAGAAGAGATCTCCCCGCAGTCGAAGCCGAGATCCTCGACCTCCCTGAGAAGCCTGTACAGATCGTCTAATCCACGTTCTGGCTTCTCCATGATATCATCCGCAGTCAAGTTACTGGATGAACCTTCGCCGATGGTACCTCGAGAGCGAAGTCGACGTGGACGTTTGCGACTGGGTTTGCGTACAAGGAAGTTGTTGGCCGCGTCCTGCCATTCCGAAGCTCTGTTGACACACTTGCGGAGGGAGTGGAGCTCGACCAGAGGATGACTGATGCGGTCACCCTCAGCAAGGAGTGCCCGGAGGCTGCGAAGAGGTGGCCGTGCGCTCTCCATGAGGAGCTTGCCCAACTTCTGGCGCCACTGAGTAGGAACCGATGCGCGTTCTGCAACCTTCGTCTGGATGTCTTGTAACTCGGAGTCGCTGAAGCGTTTCCGGAGAACTTGGTTCGACCGAGGACATCCGCACAGTTCGTCGACATGGTCGACGCAGACGACTTGCGAAGTGCACTTGCAAGTGACTTGCGACAAATAGCAGAAGACTTTGCACGTTGCGCACTGGTATTGCTCTTCCGCGCGGTCGGTTTCCTCCAGTCGCTCCGTCAAGCCCATCTCTCTAGCTTTGGTACGCGCCTTCATCTCTCGAGACGTCATCTCGGTCAGGCTCTTATGCAACCTTCGGGAAGATCAGTACGACATTCAAGGAACCATAAGCTGGATAACGTACCATATCGCAGTCTTGATGGACTGAGACTGTTGAGTTATCGTGATGAGGAGCTCATCGTGAGAGAACACCGGCAACTTCCTATGATCTTGATACCTGCGAACGCATTCTAGACCCAGAGGCAGCCAATCCGGCAGCGCGAAGTTGACCGCTTCGTTGAAGTTCAGCTGTTGTGCCATCCAAGATAACCCATCGAGAGAAACGGAAGAAGAATCAATCAGTATCGAACCCATGCACCATTTACACTGTCAGGTAAAGTTAGAACTCACGCCGTGATTGAACCCAGCGTGATACGCCTTTGGGAATGTAATGACGAACTCTCCCGCTCTCTGGTTGCAAGCATAGACATCGACGCCGGCATCCTTCAGTCGCTTTGGGTTCATCAGTGTGACCAGTTGGAACAAGAGGTCAGGCTGAGCCTCGAAGAGATCCGGAGCTTCCTTGCGGATAGCAGCTTCAAACTTCGCCGCATCGGTTCCTGGAATGCTATACCACGTCTTGGTTTCGCCCCAATGCACTAGAAGAATTATAGGTTAGGGCATGTACAATATGGTTGACAGTAGCTGGACACGTACTGTAGTTGATACTGTACGTATAGTGATCCTGTCAACAGGAGTCAGTCTGGGTCGTATCACAAAACTGCACATTGACGACGTACCTCATTATGCCAACAGAACGTCGAAAACACCATGCCAACGTAAGTCCAGGGAACAGTCATGCCGGAGATGTCAGACTTGATAAATCGAAGCAATGAATCAGGGAGAATAGGGATGTTGTTGAGATTCCAGGGATCCTTTGAATATGGGTTGAGGGGATGTGTCTCCAGGGTTGGCATGCCGCTGCAACTGAGGGTGAGAAAGATGACGAACGTTGCAATGTCGCAGTAAAACGTACCTTCCATGAGTAGTACTATGTACATCAGCGCCGTACTCAACCTCAACGGTCTCCGTCGACGATTGAACAAGTCTCCAGAACTCGTTCTCGACATCCGTCTCCGTGACGACGATCTCTCCAAAGCGATTCACCGCCGGATCGATAGCACTCCTCAATCCCGAGGTTATATGAGAACCGTCGTTCACGGGGGGATGTGACTGGAACCACAACTTCCGGAACTCTTGATCCCTGGCTTGGAAACTGGCAAGACTGTGTTCTTCTCCTTCGTCGAAACCGAAGTCACCGCCCGTGCCGAACAGACAATTATGGCAGAACCACTGTCCCTTGGGAATAGACGCCAGTGGAGGATCAAGGCAGAACATGTGGAAGCCTGGAACCCAAACGATGGTGAGAAATTTGAATTCAGAACAAACCATATCTCGATAAGCAGAATGGAACTAATAGAAGCGACGCGGAGTGCTGAACGAGGAAAGGTACCACGTACCACAATCACACCCATCACACAGTAGCATTTCTTCCCCACGGTCCTTCTTCTGGCAGACTTCGCATTGTAGCTGAGAGCAGCCGTTGAGTACACTCGAACAACTGATGGAATACGATAAGATCACCAGACGCACCTCTGACTTGTGGTCGTTTGACCCTGAGCCATTCCTGCCATTATGCGTATCGCCGCGAGAAGCTGGAACCAAGTACGTTCGAGATGAGAACGTAGCGACAAGACAAGAGAGTGCTTACTACCGTGGCGCTCCAGCGACGTCTGCCTCGTGCTGCGCCGTGGTTTCGTCTCGGACTTCATATCCTTCAAATCGCTTTCGTCAGGAGGCTCTGAGAGAGGGCTTGAGGTCGCCGTCAGTGGACTGGACGGTGGGCTATCCTCGGCACCGTTCTGTTTTCCCGAGGACTGAATATTCACATGGGTCTTCAGTTGAGGGTCCCGCTGCTTGCTGTACGCCAGGTTGGGCGAATTCCGCACACGTTCGCAGAAGTGTTCATAAGGCAGAATCACTCGCGTATACGAGTTGCGCAATTGGGTTGAAAGGCCTGGGACTCCGCCGTATCCCAGAAGACGACCAAGGTCTCCCCACTTCTTCCCCTTCGTAACCTGCGAAGCCATCAAGATGCTCGTATTCATTCATACAGCAAATTTGAAATGGCATGCCACGTACCGCTTCATACCCTCCCAGCTTTATGACCTCTTTCCGCAGCAGCCATAAGTCCAACGCTTTGTGATTGATTGTCGGCACCGAAACACGCGGATTCCCCTGTTGCTTGTGGAAACGATAGAGCTGCTCAAGAAAATTGACCTTGGCTCGGGAAGATGCTTCAATGGAGTTCAGTCGTTGAAGGCGAGTCTTGAACCGGAATGCCTGAGTGCATGGATGCATGTGAGAACGGGGAGCAGTGTGGCGGGTGGTGGCCAAATGTGAGAACATACCTCAGTGTCCGTTACGAAAGGCATATCCCACCCAAGAGGTGGAATGATCTTGCACATTCCATACGTCCTCGCATTCTCCGAGATAGATTTGATATACGCCATAGGATCCTTGAACTGCTCAGGCGTTGGCCTGAAAGTGGGACAGTCCGAAAGACCAAACGGGCGTTCTCGCGGTCGAGATGGTGAACTCTTCGGATTCGGAGTCTTGACCGACGACATATCCAGTTTGGATTTGACAGAAATGGGAGGACCGTCGCGAAGTTTGACTTTGAGGCCGTCGTCATGCATGTTATCGGACAAGTCGTCTGGAGTGTGATTAGACGCCTGCGCGTGGTGTTGTAAGGCCTGGAGGGCATCTGTTTTGGACTTGCGCGGCGCCCTCTTTGGTTCAGAGGTGGAGCCGTGTCCGTTTACAGCATGCGAGGCAGTGGAGGAGGAGAGCTCGTTTCGCTCGATCGGGACTGCGCCTTCGACAGGGATGGAAAGACACGATGTGAATGTGGGAGTCTGTTTGTCGGAAAAATCTGGGAGTGCGCTGGAAGCCCGAGGAGAGTCGGCGTTGGACTGCAGTGGCCTTGACGAGGCCCGTTTGGACGGGGTGCGGCGGGATGGCGACGAGGCCTGGTGCGAGGCGTTCATGGGAGACGGTGGCAAGAGAGATCGGCCTGCACAGGGCCAGCTTGCGGAGGGCAACACTTGGACCTCCATCCAGCGTCGTTTGGCCCCGAGCGGACTTTCAATCTCGTGTGAAGACTCTCTGAGTCGCGGAGTTGGGTTTCTTTCTGCCATTCACCGGCCGATCATGCCGCTGCCATCGCGGACTTTCCAGCTATCTGCAAAATGATAGCAGTTCTGCTCCCCGCCGCACGTTGGGGCCGGGTGGCTCTTGCAGTGCCGACCCCTACCAAAACCGGTAGCCAGGCGCACCTCGGAGGGCCGTGCTTTCTCGGCAATCTTGCATTCTCCACTTTCTTGCCACTCTCACCACGAACGAAGTGGTGTATGAGAGGCCTGGCCGTGCGTCTGGCTACCCTATTTGGCAGAGTATCCACTGGGCCCCAGTGTGCAGCGCGAACGCAAAACTGCTATCATTTTGCAGATAGCTGTCAACCCCAAACAGCCCATTCTCTCGTGCACACACAGCGCGCGGTCTCTTCCCACACCTTCTTCCCTAGTGGCCAGGCCACCACTCCAATCACTTTGAGTTTCTTTCTCTCCTACCTCGCTACAAAAAGACCTCGCAATACTGCTTTCTTCACTCGAGTGGCCCGTTGTTCTTTCAGGGCCGTTTGCCTCCAAATTTATCACAAACGCGCCAGATCGACGAAAGATCTGGAGCCGCCGGTAATCGTGCCGGTGATCACAGAAATCACGATCACCTGAGACGCTTCCCTGTCGTGCGCACATCTGCCGCCACATAACTATGAGCCACCGCCTCACCGTCGTCTCTTGTCGCCCACACTGGTACCGATCCCAACGCAGCATCATCCTCTACCCAACGACGACGGCCGAAATGCTCGCTCCGATATATTATCCGCCATTCCTCTTCCATTGGCTCGCTCATGGCAAAATACGAACCGCTAAAAGCAACTCTAGACAGTCCGGAACATCTTAGATCTACCAGTGACAAAGTCCGGCGTTGTTCACGGCTTCACCCCGATCAGTCTGGAACATTCGGGTGTATGACTCCACCAGTTCAACACATGGAATGGCGTTGCGTCCGTGGCGTAATGTATCCCGAGCTGTCGAGTCGTGTCGAGTCGTCGGACGTAGGTATGTGAGTGTACATTCCCGTCGTTATCCGCATTTACAGTAATGGTGAACTTTGTCTTTTGGACCAAAAGTCTTCGTAGCTGTAACCACCCGCTAGTTTTTTAAGTGATATCTCACTCGACGTCACCTTCGCTCCTCTGTATCTCAATGTCCCGATTGAGCAACCTATTGTATCAGCCATCCCCAGCAACTGTCAACGTTGCGATCCATGCATGCACCGTACACTTTCTTTCGACTGACAGCAGTGAGCCGATACATAAGCTTCGGGAGGAAAAAAAACATTAGTACATCCACCTTCATGCCGTCTCAGAATCGTAGTTCTGCTACAGCTAGCTCCTCGCTATTTCACTACCAGTCACTCATTCAGGTCTTTGTTACTCGGTGACGATCACGCTGCAACTTGAAAACTAAAGTATTCCGAGTAGGACGCGAAGAAAGCCAAGCGGTGTAATTGAAGTAGCTATACATCTGCATACATTCATACACCTTGAAATGTTTTGCTTATAGCCACACTGATGGTGAAGCGGTTATCATGCTTGCCTTCCAAGCAAGCGGCAGGGGTTCGACTCCCCTTCAGTGTACACGAGATGGGCATGCTATTTCTGATGGGCCAGACAAGATTCGGATGTTCGATTCATGAAACAGAATTCACAATTTTTTCGCAGTCTTGTAACTTCGAGCCTCACGATTATGAGTCAAATGATTGTTGATCTGCAGATCCGCAAGGACAGTGCCGAGCGTCTACGATTGCTTTGCTTTGCCCGTCATCATCGCGAACTCTCAACACCTCATCTTCCGACTTGCTGCCTGAATCCTACTGCAGTCATTCGCGTGAATACAGCAGTTCCTGGTAAATTGGCTCACCTGCAAATTGACAGATCGGCGCGCGAGCTGCGCGTTGCGCCCTGTCATCGTGGGTATACAACTGTTGCTTTCGAACCAGCTCATCGTCATGTACTGATCTCTGCTGGACAGTGCCTTTCAAGATGTGGCGAGGCAGGACACTTTGTTTTCAGCCTTGGGAAGATGCCACCTCAAGGCCTCACGCTCAAATCTCGCTTGGCAGTTGTAGATCCTCTCGCGGCCGCCTTGGATTCGAATCTTTCCCCTACACTGGCATTGCTTCGAAAAGCACACGATGAAAATGTCAGAGCTTTCAAGTTCTAGCCTCTTCGATGACTTGAATCAAGCTTTGGATCTGCAAAAGAAGTCGAGGCCTCCAACTTTGAATGCAGCTGCGATCGCGCCTTCGTGCCCTCACTACCCTGCACGCCGCATGCACATCACGCGTGGTGATGAGTTACGGGATTTTCCCGTATTCGCCGTTTTTACATGCCTTACTACGAAATGGAGCAAGGATCGCGAACCGGAACCGGTTTGCGTGCGACGATGGTGAAGTCTCTGGGCAGGAGTCCCCCATGGTATGTTACGCTAGATGACGTTTGCGAGAGAAAAAGCTGACCCTTTTGGAGTTTAGACAGGAACCTCCTGCCTTGAGGTCAACCAGCCATAGTCAAAAGGGCCCATCGAGGCAACAACGATCGCCTTGACCATTTATGCTCTTTTGCGCGTCAGTGCTATGCTATACTATAAAGACAGGAATGCGCCACATTGGCCGTTTCTCATCCTCCGTCTCAATTTTGCACTCTCTCGGGCTCTTAAGGCTGATCAGTGATATGTTACTGTTGCCGTTAGCCGTCGCGTTGCCCTTTGTAGTCGTTGCGTTTGCTGCACGATGGCCACGGAGGGGTTCTCGTACACGCCGTACTTTGCCTCCAGGTCCTACAGGATACCCCATCATCGGCAACATCCTGGACCTCCCCAAACAGACGGCATGGTTGAGTTACCACGAGATGAGCAAGCAATATGGTAAGTACCAAGGCATTAGCCACGCTATTTCTACATGAAGAAATAACACGCCTGGTTCTCCAGGAGATGTCATGTACTTAGGTATCCCGATGCATCCGATCCTAGTCGTCGACTCCGCTGAAGCAGCAGCAGAGCTTCTGGAGAAACGCGGGCACCTTTACTCGGACAGGCTTCAACTTTTGATGCCCAAGCTGTGCGTTGATATAACATCTCCCCTCTCCTATCGACGCAATCTTAACGCCACATTCAGTTTGGCATGGGATTTCAGTATGGCGCTCTTACCATACGGTCCAGACTGGAGAGCACACCGCAAGCTATTCCATCAATATTTTGATCCGTCTGTGATCTCTGCATACGAAAAAGTCACTCAGCAAGAGGTAGCAGCATGTCTCCTACGCTGGCTGGATTCGCCTCAGAACGTTGTTGGTCATATTCGGCAGTGAGTCACGGTTGCAAAAGCTTATCTGTGGCGCAGTACTCAACGCGATCTTGCAGGCTCTTTGCTTCACTCATATTCCAAATTGTATACGGAAGGAAAGTGAACAGTCTCGATGACGAGTTTGTTAAGCTTGTCGAGAAGTCACTGGAGGGTGCAAACAAGTCAGCCGCTCCAGGGGCGAACTTAGTCGAGCTCCTACCGTTCCTTCGGCATATTCCCGGCTGGCTTCCGGGTGGGACAGCCCAATCATTGGCACAGGAGTATCGGCCCGCGGTGGAAAGCATGGTGAAGAGCCCTCTAGCTGCGGTTCGGAAAGCTATGGTCAGTCGTATCATCAATGTGTTCCGACATACGTCAAAACTCATGTAGTAGCTTGAAGGAAGCCGGCATTGCTCAACCATGCGTGGCTAGCGCGATCATTACCGATATGCAAGATACTGCGGGCAGCACAACCTTACCATCCGACCAGGAACGCCTACTCACGAACGTAACTGGTGTGGCGTACATCGGTGCGAGCTATCTTTCCGGAGTGTACACAGTCATTGCCTAACGCGACTTGTGCACAGGTGCATCAGATACAGTGAGTGAAGTGCCGTACAAGCCATCCTCGTGCGCGCCATTGTGACGTACTTGATTTCAGACCGTATCTGCAGTCACCAGCTTCCTACTCGCCATGGCATTATATCCTGAGGTACAGAAGAAAGCACAAGACGAACTCGATAGAACTGTTGGTACTGGACGATTGCCTGATCACAGAGACGTCGAAGCGATGCCTTACGTTCAAGCCGTGGCGCTTGAGACTCTTAGGTGGCTGCCCGCAGGGCCGTTGGCCATTCCGCGCCGCTTGACCGAAGACGATGAATATAGGGGACACTTCATTCCGGCCGGGACCATCGTAATTCCGGTCCGTGCTGCAATCTTTCATGACTCAATACGCTTTCCCCTCCTGATACTCGAGTTCTTTTAGAACGCTTGGTATGTCAAGTCACTCCGTCTGCATCGGCTCTTGCTTGCACGGCTGCTGACTCGAGTACAGGGCCATGTTACATGACCCTACAGATTATCCCGAGCCTCATGTGTTCATGCCCGAGCGATTTCTGAAGGACGGCAAGCTGAATCCCGATGTTCGCGATCCGAATGCGTTCGCCTTCGGATACGGTAGACGGTGCGTTGCTTCTCAAGCATATTTAACGATCTTTTGTATTCAACGCTTCACCGCTCGTTCAGAGTGTGTCCAGGTGCGGCGTTGGGTAACGCCATGATTGGCCTCGTCATAGCATGCACTCTGCATGTCTTCGACATCAGTGCGGGCGTCGATCAGGATGGCAATCTGAAGCAGCTGTCCACCGAGACCACTGATGGATTTATCATGTACGTTTTTCCGTTCTGAGTAGTAAATGTTTCCCGGACACTGAACGTTCTTGTCAGACATCCTCGAACAGTCCCAACTGGATTGAAACCTCGTTCAGCTGCAGCTGAGCGACTTATCCGCGACCAGGCTGCGTTCGCGTAGAGAATTGTAAGTATCGTCCGGCATCCTTTGCACGGACGGTGACGGATGTACTACGACTCGTTATCCGAGTGCCTCACATTTGCGTGGAGTGATTCTACCTCCGCTTTGTAGCCCACTTCAAGCTTGTACTTACTAGTTGACTTATGTACTCCACCGAAACCTTCTAGATATTTGTTTCGAACGAATGGACTGTGGCAGATTGCACGTCATTAATTGCACAGACTCAGAGCACGATGAATCGGCCCGGTTGTCCGACCAGCACAGAATATTTTAGACGCCTGAATCACTTTGTCTCTTCTTCTTCGACTCTTCTTGATCGCATTTCCAAGCATTCGACATCACTTTCGCGTCTGTTCAGCGTAACGCTGTACCTTCACCACTCGTCTTTTGAATGGGTCCTTCTTGAGGAGTTGTAAGTCATCAATCGATGCTCTTTGGCCCTCGAAGCAAACGCTTCTTGAACGCCTTGCTGACATGCAATGCAGTCAGCTACTCCAAGACTAGTCTAATCACTTCAGCCTACTCGACATCTATGGTTCGATAGCTGTCGTTGCTGAGCCCAGGTCCAGACAGATTTGCGCCATCCTCGTCAAGCGGCGTTTCGTAGGAAGGCAACTGCCACAACAGACGCGTCTCGCCGGAACCGGTTGCCACAATATGGAGGCTAGCGATGCCACGCTCCGCGCATTGTTGGTCTTGGACAAAATCAACCCTAGAACCTATATAATATGAGTGTCGGCATGACTTTTCAAGCATCCTGTCGAGCTGTGGCCCCCGGACGCAATCGCAGCTTTGTTTTCAACGTCGTACTTACCGAAGGGCAGAGATGCTCGTCCAGCTGTTATGGCCGTACGGTGGCACGCTGCTTGCAGCATTGATAATATGGCACTTCCTGCGACGAAAGCAAGCATCTTCCGGTCTCCCCTTGCCTCCTGGACCCAAACCAAAGTTTTTGATTGGGAACATCTTGGATATGCCAACAGTCAAGCCGTGGTTGACATACCGAGAGTGGTCGCAGAAGTATGGTATGTTCTTTCCGCTCGCATTCAAGTTATGAATGTCTCGAGGAGAGAAGCTGAAGCTCAGCCCAGGTGACGTTGTTTTTCTGGATCTTCCGGCACAGCCGACGATCCTAGTTGGGAGCGCGAAAGTCGTGTTTGACCTGCTGGAAAAGAGATCAGAGATATACTCTGATAGGAGGATGCCTATCATGCTTGAGATGTGAGGATGTTTATACTCGTCAGTCTTCACAGGATTTACTTAGTTCTTGTAGGATGTCGTGGGCCTTCAACTTCGCATTCATGGGTTACGGGCCCGTGTGGCGCGCGCATAGGCGCAGCTTCCACGAGTACTTCAACCCTAACATCGTCCACAAGTACCACGATGTCCAACTGGACGAAGCGAGGGCTTTCTTGCATCGCCTACTTGTCGACCCCGAGAATGGTCGTCAGCACATCAGACAGTACGCTTTTCACTTCACCAATGCACGTCCACTTCATCAAGCCTTGCCTTTTTTATTCAGGATGGTTATAGCGACGATTGTTCGTATCGTCTATGGCATGAAGATCAAGGACCTCCACGATGACTACATCCGATTGGCCCACAAAGGCGTCGAAGGACTCGTACTCGCTGTCGTCCCAGGAGCGTATTGGGTCGAATACCTGCCCATGCTGAGACACATCCCGTCTTGGGTACCGGGTACCAGTGGCCGAAAGCTCGCAGAGGCATATCGCCCTATCGTGGAAGACATGCGGAACCAGCCTTTCGAGAACGTACAAGCTGCATTGGTGAGCATGTGTCGCTGCCCTCGTGACATGAGTGAGTGAACTGATATCTGTGTACCATGTTTAGGCAAAAGGCGAAGCTGTGCCATGCGTCACCGCATCCATGATCAGGGAAATTCAAGATGAAAACCTCGACGCTGCGGCGCTGGAGGAACGTATCGAGCTTGCGAAGAACGTGACGGCGTTGGCATACTCTGGAGCAGCGGATACTGTACGTTTCGATCTATGATCCATTGCATCCTGAACCTACTGGTTTGTAGACCACATGTGCGGCAGAGGTCTTCATGCTCGCCATGGGCATGTACCCCGACGTACAAAAGAAAGCACAAGACGAACTGGACCGCGTCGTTGGACCCCATCGTCTTCCGGAGTTCAGTGACCTAGAGTCTTTGGTGTACATCCGAGCCGTAGCGATGGAGACGATGCGGTGGTCACCGGTCAACCCGTTCTCGGTCCCGCATACGCTCATGGCTGAAGATGAGTACAATGGGTATCGGATGCCGAAAGGGTCTACAATACTCGTGGTGCGTATGATATAACGCTTTCGTATGCGTCGCAGCTGATGATATTCTTTTCTAGAACGCTTGGTGCGTTTCAACATAGTGACCGGTATTCGAACATGGAACTGAAATGCATCTCCAGGTCCATCCTCCACAACACAGAAGATTACCCCGACCCGTCCACATTCAACCCAGACCGCTTCATCAAAGATGGCAAGATCAACCCCGACGTCCGTGATCCAACAACCATAACCTTCGGATTCGGTAGAAGGTACGCCTCACCACCCAATCTCTTGTTGTCTGCATCTCGTCTCTGACGTCCGTCGTCTGTTGCCATGTCCAGAATCTGCCCCGGCCGCTTCCTCAGCAACGCCTCCCTGGCCATCTACATCGCCTCCACACTGCACGTCTTCAACATCGCACCCGGGTTCGACAAGGCCGGTTACCGCGTGAGGCTGACCACAGAAGTGAATACAGGACTCGTCGCGTGAGTCTTCTAGTATTTGTTTTCTGCGTTGCGGTACGAACTCTCATCCCGTTTGGTAGGAGCCCGGTAGCCCTCCCACGGGAGTTCACACCGCGATCGCCAGCCGCTGTACGTCTCATTCAGCAGGCTCGTAGCGAGATAGATAGGTAGGGGGCTTTATGTTTCCTTGTTACATCTGTCGTTGGTGCAGAGAGCGCGATACCAAATAGCGATTCAAAGTGATTGAATTTTTGCAGGGTGCACTCTGACCGTTAGGTAGAGTTAGAGGCCCTGTTCTAAATAAGCCCTCGTTGTCTAATGGCTATGACGTCAGACTTCTACGCGAGGGTTAATCTGGAGGTTGTGGGTTCGAGTCCCACCGGGGGTAATTGGATATCACTTTTTGCATTTTCGCTTCAATATTCCTTTTGTGCTTCACGATGTTCTCTCTCACATCTCAGATCTCATTCCTCGTACGGCTCGCAACACAATGTAAGTTGCACGCTGCCAATGGACACTCCTTTCAGATTCAGAAAAATGATGTCGACTCATATTATGAACCGGTATCAAGTACGGAAGAGACGAGGAGACGTAAAGAGAGTAGGTGATACTAACAGAAAATGCTTGGTTACGGGATGCGGATATGTTACGACATGCAATGCGAGGATGAGGTAAGGAAGAGCAGCGAAGGAAAACCGGCCGAACGCCAAAGGAACACGGAGGTAAAGGTCTCGCGCAGGATGGCATTTCAGGTCGGCAACACAGAAACAATTTACTCGTCGGCGGGGGCGTCATTCGACTCCTCCTTGTCGGCGGGCTTGTCTGCTGGTAACGACAAATCATCAGCACACGTGAAGATACATACTTGATATACAACATACCGTCCTGCATGTCCGAAGTCCAGAGGGTGAGGTTATCACGGAGGAGCTGCATGATGAGAGTCGAGTCCTTGTAGCTCTCTTCTGATAGTGTGTCGAGCTCAGCGATGGCATCGTCAAACGCCTGCTTGGCGAGGTGGCATGCACGGTCGGGGCTGTTGAGTATTTCGTAGTAGAAGACGGAGAAGTTGAGCGCGAGACCGAGACGGATGGGGTGTGTCGGTGGGAGCTCGGTGACAGCAACGTCGGACGCAGCCTTGTAAGCCTCGAGGGACTTGTCGGCACTATCTTTCCTCTTGTCGCCAGTGGCGAACTCGGCGAGGTAACGGTGGTAGTCACCCATCCTATGCAAATATTGTCAATACACAGCGTCAAGGAGAGAAAGGAGAGCGGCTTACATCTTGTGGTAGAAGACCTTGGACTCGCCGGAAGCGGCAGAGGGGATAAGGTGCTTGTCAAGGACGTCGAGGATGTCCTCGCAGATCTTGGCCAACTCGCTCTCAATCTTCTCCCGGTAGCCCTTGATCATGGAGACCTGGACCTCGTTGCCCTTCGACTCCTCCTTCTGCTCGATGGAGGAGACGATTCTCCAGGACGCACGGCGGGCGCCGATGACGTTCTTGTAGGCGACAGAGAGGAGGTTGCGCTCCTCGACGGTGAGCTCCTGGTCAGAAGAAGCGACGCGCTTCATGTTCTCGACCATCTCTGCAATGCGGGAAGGACTGTCAGACGGACACGCGTCACGTGTAGAGCGAGATATTGCGTACCCTCATAGCGCTCAGCCTGCTCAGCGAGCTTGGCGAGGTAGACAGAGTCTTCACGAGATTGGGACATCTAGAGACGCGACACGAAGCACATGTTAATGACTGAAGTGGCACGACACGCGAGACGCGTCTACTCACTGTTAAAGGTGTGGTGTGGGGGGCTGTGGGGTGCTAGACGGGCAGAGCGGTGAGCACGACGTGGGGGACGACGAGGGGCGCGTTGGGGGCGACTCACACGAGGAGGGGTTGGTTGAGGGGCAAAGAGGGCTGATGGTGGTTGTTGAAAAGGGAGGACGAGCAGAATGGATCAGGAAATTAAATTCGACCTTGGGCAGAGGGTTGGCGTGGGCAGAGGGCACCAACACGTGACCCCGCTCCCACGCCTGCGACAACTGTCACTAAGCGCCGCATCCGCCGAGCGACGCCGGCATCGTCCGACCGGCGGTGGCAACCCTCTTCGGCAGGTGTCCGCTGTTTCTGCCCGCTCGCCTGCTGCGTTGGCAACGACGTCCGACGCCCAGGGCTTTCTGCGACCATCCAGCCCGTCGTCGTTGTCGCCCTCGACGAGGACGAAGGGCTCCCCGGTGTCTTGAACAGCTTGGACACCCGACACGTCGTCCTCGGGCACTGGGTTTCAGGTGATGGCCGGGCGGTGCTACTGGGATATCGATTCAACGTCTCATCGTCCTGGTCAATGTCAATTCCAATGGCACCACACCGGTTCCGGAACAAACGATCATTCGTCCAGCCACTGCAACATTCAGGCCCTTCGCTGCTGCGCGATTCCTCCGCACTCTTACAGCCTGTACTTTGTCCTTCTTTCCGGTGCTCAATCTTCAATCAACAAGAATAGACCTCTTCCCTTCAGCTCTCATGCCATGCCCTTGACCATGCCCTTGCCCTAAGACCTATCTCCCCTCTCTATCAAACCTTTCTATCTCTTCTGATCATCACCCGTATCGCTCCTCTCCGCCATCGCTCGGCCCTCTCAATCCCGCGAGACATATCCTGTGCTTGTGCGCTCTTCTTCATTCACTCTCCTTCATTGCACTGGCGCCCCTAGATACCTCGGCATACCGCATATGTTCTGATCGCTTCGCCTTTTCGCAGTTGATTGGCTTTCATACTTGACTTGCGTATGTACTGAAACACCCATATGCAGATACCTTTGAGCCCTCTACCATTGTAGTCGCATCCCAGAGCACCTAACTCTGCGTATCTGGTGTATCACCGATCTGCAGTGCTCCATATCACGCGTTGCCCTTCGTCCGAGCCCTTCAAATTTCCTGTCAACCGGTCGTGACGGAGCACAGCGCGCTCTCGCGATGTTTCTATGTCAGCGAGCACAATCTTCGTCCTCTTGTGCGCCCTGGCTCCACCGCTCACAAAGCGAAGGTTCGAGCGATTCTTCAGGCTCGGCCTACCCGGGTGCATGGTCCGGCTCCGAACTTCAACTATGTCATCCAGGAAAAGACAATACAGACGACGTACTGGCTAGCTCCTCTTGAGACAACGACTTGTTTGTATGATTGCCACCCACTGCAGAGCCACTACGGAGATGCGATAAGACTCAGACTCAGAGGCACGTCACCGCCGACGCCTCAGATTGGATCGATCGCAAACCGATCATCCAAACCACACCTCCGAATTTGGAAGTGATGCGGCGGGGAAGGGTTCGGGAGGCGCGACACTGACAGCCCCCCGTCAGAATCGAAACACGATTCGAGCCTTCCGGCTAACCCAATGTATGTTGAGTCAAAACGTCATTCATCGAGGAGGGTATCATTGCATCGACGCACTACACTGGCAGTCCAGACCTCGAACTTCGTACTATGCCTCTCATCAAACGAAACACTCAGCCCATTGGCACGGGCAAAACCACCAACCCGCCCAATACCATCTTCACAGACATCCAATCCGCTCTCCACCGCATCCGGAGACATCCCTCCCTTACCCAACACAATGTCTTCAGCTTCCTGCTCCCGTTCTACCTCTTCGCTGCCATCGTCGCTTTCTCCGCTGTCGTCCTCAGGACTAGCCAGGCACCTTCTACCACCCCGCGTATCTTGGCGACGTGGGTCGTGGGCGGTCTTGGAGCGGTCGGAGCTGGGGTTGTGATATTGCGGATGGTGGTCTGGGCAGTGGCGAAGGTGGCGGGCGTGATTGCGAATTTGGACTTCGAGAAGGATCGGAGGAAGCCTCAGCCAGATGGGTCTGGTGGAGAGTCGGTGTCGACTGGTAGTCTGCTCGGAGGAATCTTCATGTAGAGTCTACCGAATCTATTTGCTTCTGTAAAGGCACAGCGCGTTGTTTGAAAACACTCGGGGACTCTCATCGAACATGCACGTGTATGAACTAGTATTCAAGATCCCTGGTAGATACAAAAAAGACATTCACCTACAGCTACATCTCTAACTATCGTGATAAACACACATCACGCCTCCACAACGACTTCCCGACCCCACTTCGCCGACCTCTTGAACGACTTCTTACTGTCCGCCAACCAGCCTTTGATGACCGAAAGAGCCTGTACCTGGACCGCCTTGACGGTAGAGTCGACGTTACCGTTCGCCGTGCTCAGGTCGGAGCAGTGGTAGCCGTCACCCAGAGCGATCGGTTGTTGAGGCGTGCTGTGGACGTGCAGGCCGTCTGCGGAGACGGTCGCTTCGCGCCATGGGTCGCCTGGTCGACACGACGATTAGTTGCTTGCTTGAGGTCGAAGAACGGTCCAGAGAAACAGCTCACGTTGACCATTGGCAAAGAAGAGGTTGTTGATGTTGACGTTCCACCCCTTGTACTTCGCGTTCGTCTTGTCCACGTTAATTTGCGGGGGTCTCGGGAACGTCTGAGGGAACATCAAAGAGCATTGTCTCTGCAAGGAACGCCAGTCAATCATAAGCTTTGTCTTGCCAGATATCAATATGAGGATGTACCTCATCGTAAATGGGCTTCAAAATCCTGCTGACAAGCGATGGGGTTCCAGGAGGGGCACTTTCCTGAAGATATCCAACCTCATTGCATCTGCCAATGACGTCACATAAGCTTGAGCACGGTGAAGGCAAGATTAGGATGAGATTGACTTACACGAACCAGAACCACGAGCGGTTGGCATTGTCAACGGATATATCGGTGTAATAGTCTGAAGTGGCGTCATACGTTCCGAGACAGTCACTGTGATGAGTGAAGGGACGGTCAGCGCTGTCCGGCAGAAGCGACAAATGTCTCCGACGTACACGACGTCCTGGTCACCGCACACTGATCCGAATACATGAGCATGTATGACAATTTCGAAGCACCGGAATGGGACTCACAAAGTGGGATATACGTCTTGGAGAAGTAAGTAGACCAAGCTTGGAGGGCATGGTCGACACCCCAGCCGTTCGCCGGCGCGTTGACACCGTTCTTGACCTCCAACGCATCGCAAAACTGGAAGAACTGAGCGTTCGGACCCGAGCTCGGAGACAAATCTTGCCAATCGTACAAGTTGTACTTCACTGGACAAAATTGGAACAATGGTGAGAAAATCGAAGCAGCTGCGCCACGACGAGAAGCTTACGGGCATCAACGACGTCGTCCAAGTGCGTAAGGTTCGCCATTCCGAAGGAAGCTTTGAGGCTGTTGATAGCCCTTGTGTTACCGGAATTGATGACCTGGTCGAAGTGCGCGACGACGGCTTCGACGTCGGCGGAACAGTTCTTGGGCATGTTCTGGCGAATTGGCTCGAAGTAGCCCCAGTAGTTCCTTTGCCAATTCTCGTGAGGGCGCGTGTCTCAGAATCGCTATAGAAACTTACGTGATGGCTTCTACAACGGCGGACGAAGCATATCCAGCTGCGAACAAGCCAGGCTTGCTGTAATGGTCAAATTGAGCTCAGCGTTATACAAGACGCGCCAGGAAGCCGCGAAAGCTTACTTGACCATTGTCCAGCTCGTGAGTGCACCGGAGTAGCTTCCACCGACGAGAACCCACGGTACTTGACCCGGTTTGACCTTATCACCACCTGGCATAGGCAGTTTCACGTTCTTCGCGAAGTACTCCAAGTCGTCGATGGCTTGCTGAATGCTGAGCAGCTTAAGGCTGTTGCTTGAGAGATCGGGCTTGGGATTGGACAAGCCGAAGAACCGATGTTCGATGACAATGGTAGCGCCATGTTCTTGCTGGGCAATCTGACCGTTGATGGTCCTGTTCGTAAGGTAGCCGGTGTAAGCTGTTAGGCGAAGTAGTGAGTAATTATAATTGTAGCCGGAATATCGCAGAGGTTGATCCACTTACGTGCCGCGTTGGCTTCACCTGGGGTCATGATGATGATGGGCCCGCCTACAGAGAATCGTCACCGTTAGTGACCTCTATTGCTGCAGCTTCTTGTTCATTCTCGCATACCAGTTTGATAGAACTCCCATGTATGCCAGAACCGCTGCTTGAAAGTACCAAGGTGCGGGTTGTTGTGGTCGATCAGCTGGTCGAATTCGTAGGTCGTGTTTAAAGGGGGAAGAGCCTTCCCGGTGACGTCTTGAAGAGGGCCATCCGGAACAGGGACGATGGGCACCGAAGGTCGCGGTGGTGACACCCTAGAGAAAGTGGGCGACAGCAAGGCCAAGGCTGGCAGGACGACAGCGAGGGACTTCCAGACCATCTTGTAGAGACGCGAGGGTAAGCAACAGGAGGACCTCAACCGATATCACGACCTCTTCGATGGCAGTATTTATACTGGACGGCGGTCGTGCCTACCCACATGTCGTTCTCGAGGAGAAGTGGGCAAAACTTGATAGCGCGTCCCGGTAGAACCCCGGACATAGTCATAGGATATCCTTCCTGTCGAGTTCTTCGCCATGGCCATACGAAAGGCAATCATGGGTTGCTGCTTCTTCTTGTCGTGGAGCACGCGACAACCAGAGAAACCGGTTGTCCATCTGGTGACGCGAGTGATCACCTGAATAGACGACGGCGATAAGGCGACAAAAGCTGCCTTCTGGGCGTGATGAAAGTCCCTTGGGGTAATGGCAGGCTTGAGAAGGGCAACGAGGTGACAAGCTGACGTTGAGCTGACAGAGCATCTTGAACTTGACGATTTCCAATGGTATTGCAATATCTTGGGATGCGAGTGAAGGTGAGCTCAGAGGGGAGGTACTACAGTGTGGTAAGCCGCGTGTCCATTTGATTATCTGTCGGGCGGACGCATGATGTTATAGAATCGCGTAGCTTGCTAGACTGGCCCCGGTCAAATGCTCGTGCCTCCGTACAAGACTGCTGGAAGTTGCGAAGTAGGGGGGCGGCGATCAGTGGCGACGTCAAAGAGCGGGTGGGCGTCTAGAAGCGCGTCGGTGGCTGGAGAGCACGTGTCACGACGCATAAACTCTTCAAAGCTCGACAGAAAGCACTCTGACTCTGTTATACTGTATGCCGATGGCTGCCCGACGCGTTTTAAGATCTGCTCCTGTCTTTCCGCACCGTCCAGTCTCGTGGCCGTCCCAAGTAAGTCGCGTCAGTAGCCGCGTCACGGTTGTGTATCTACCAATTCTTGACTCATAAGTTTGAACTTCGCTCTCCAGTCTCAGTACTTTATATAGATGTCCGACGACCGTATTGATCAATATGAATGTCCACAAATACTTAGTATGAAGGGTATCTGTTCAAGTTGTTCCAGCAAATAAATAGGAGAATGTGTCATCAGAAGCCGACAAGCTCAGCTGTACGCTGAACGTTGTATCCTCAAGCTTCGACAGGCATCTCCCTTCCCCACTTCGCTGACCTCTTCGAACTGATTTCGGTGGTTACTTTGAGGGAGATGTTGAACATCTTCCTGTAGTCTTCCAGCCAGTCCTTGATAGACGCAAGAGCATGAACTTGTACTGCCTTGACCGTGGAGTCGATGTTACCATTGGCCGTGCTCAGATCGGAAGCGTGGAAGCCGTCGCTGATGGCGATGGGCTGGAGAGGAGTACTCTGAATCTGGGCGCCATCCGCGGAGACCGTCGCGTCGCGCCAAGGGTCACCTAATAAACGAGAAAGAGTGATCACGGTAAACGACGAAATGCACCAGAGAGAAAAGATGAAGCAACTTACGTTGGCCGTTGGCTGAAAAGAGGTGGTCGACTTTTAGGTTCCAACCCTTGTATTTCGCATTTGTCTTAGCTACGCTTATTTCGATCTGCGGAGGGTTGGGGAACGCCTCCGGGAACATTCCGATACATTGTCTCTGTAATCAGCGTCAGACCGAAGATCATGTGCAACGTTTCATTAGGACGGACCTCATCATAGTTGGGCTGCAATATTCTGCTGACAAGAGTAGGCTGCCCGAGAGGCGCACTTTCTTGAAGGAAACCAAGCTCGTTGCACCTATCGTCAGGTAACACATGAACAGCAGCAAAAAAGGTTCTAATACAACAGACTCACTCGAACCAGAACCATGAACGAACTGGGTTATCGACTGATGTGTCGGTGTAACCCGGGCCCGTAAGGTTATAGGTATCAAAACAGGTGCTATAAGTTTCCGTGAAGTGGTAAGAGTGGAGGAATCCGTAGCAACAGTCAAACGTACAGGACGTCACCGTCTGGACACACTGTTGCAAGAATGTCAGCGAGAGCAGCATTACCAAAACGATGGAGTTACTTACACCCCGAAAGATAGGTCTTAGAGAAGAAATTACTCCAAGCTTGCAAAGCGTGATTTAGACCCCAGCCGCCTGCGGGCGCATTCACACCATTCTTGACCTCCAAGGCATCGCAGAATTGGTAGAATTTCCCGTTCGGACCGGTAGCTGGAGTCAATGCTTGCCAGTCCAGCAATTCGTATTTCACTAGGCACAATGAGACAAAACGGTCAAGATCGTGAGGCTCTTGTCTGAGAAGTGCGAGTTGCACTCACAGGTGTTCACGACGTCATCTAAGTGAGTCAACTCTCCCAGTCCGAAAGAAGCTTTGAGGTCGTTGATAGCCGTCGTGTTGTCAGAAGAGAAAACTTCGTCAATATGAGCAATGACGGCTTGAACGTCGGCGGAGCAGTTCATCGGCATGCCTGCGCGAATAGGCTCGTAGTATTGCCAAAAATCCCTTCGCTCAAGTTTTCAGTGCACTGTATACTGAACCCAGACGGGAACTTACGTGATAGCTTCCACAACTGCTGACGACGCGTATCCGGCAGCGAATACACCGGGCTGGCTGTAAGAAGAACCTGCAATCAACATGCTGTATACAAATATAGTGAGAGGCTCGAAACTTACTTGACCATTGTCCAACTCGTCAGGGCACCCGAATAACTTCCACCAATGAGGACCCAAGGAGCCTGTCCTGGCTTGACCTTATTCCCACCGGGCATGGGGAGCTTGACATTCTTCGCGAAATACACCAGGTCGTCGATTGCTTGCTGGACGGTGTGGTACTTGAAACTGGCGGCTGAAAGGTCGGGCTTGGGATTGGACAGGCCAAAGAAGCGGTGCTCAATGACGACTGTGGCGCCATGCTCTTGCTGAGCGATCTGTCCGTTGATGGTCTTGTTCGTCAGATAACCGGTGTAAGCTGTCCGTGCACGAAAGTATGAGGTATGTTCCCAACTTGAAAAGAAAAAGTTTTGCTACTTACGTTGTGCGTTTGCTTCTCCTGGTGTCATGAGAACAATGGGGCCACCTGCGAAGATTATTGTTACTCAACAAGTCGGGTCAAACATACTCGGGCTATCACACATACCTGGCTTGTAAAATTCCCATGTGTGCCAGTACCGCTGTTTGAAGGTACCGAGAGACGGATTGGTGTGGTCAATCAACTGGTCGAAATAATAGGTGGTGTTCACGGAGGGGAGTGACAAGCCAGTGACGTCCACCGAAGGACCATCCGGTAGAGGGACGATGGGTATGGACGGTCGCGGCGACCACACTGTCCTAGAGCGCGCGGGCGACAGCGCAACCAAGATTGGCAAGACAGCGGCGAGGAACTTCCAGACCATCTTGTGGAAATGAGAGGGAGAGAAAAGGCGAGTCCTCGTCTGGCATCAGGTCCTCCAAGGTGTCAGGCTTTATACTGATGAAGAATATACCCCCTCGCGTGTCGTTCAGAGCGATGAACTAGACAAAACAGGGTGTAACCCTCCGGTAGAAACCCGGGCGCATTCGACGTCACAAGATCGTTCTGCTAAAGCCCGTCATTTCGGCCACAAAAAAGCTGTGAAGTCGCTTCTCATTACCACGGTACATGAGGAACACGATGCCCAGACATGCAGGCTATGCATGCATATGCATAAACGAGGGCATGCCTAGTAGTCTAACAGTTAGAGTGCAGAGCTTTAGGAAAAAGGCTGGATTCATAGATTTCGCAGAACGTACAGTCATCTGTGTATCCCCATTCGAGGTCAGACAATTTCTGTCCGTGATTTCTGTCCGCGACCAAAGGATCTGAGTCATCTTCTGTGCAACGGAACCGATCGGCATTCGGTTGAGGTATCTGTACCAGTGAGTGGAGGAAGCTCACTGCATGTCGTTTTGCATCTAGCCCGGCTTGAACTACACGTATACACGACGGTGATACGTCGACGAAAAGCTGTGGACGGCAGCAAGAAGAGCTCCGAGAAGCGAACAGAAGAACTGGACAGGTATGTGGGCCAACTGAGCAAATGACCTTGCGAGACTTGTGGTTCTGAGAAATTCCGGGTGAAGATATGACTGAACCGCGAGGATATGCAGTGCAGACAAACACTGTCCCTGGAATAGTGTACTCACCTGCCGTGGCTCTCCTTTCTTGTTCCAACCCCCGCTGGCCCGGGCTTGGCAAAAAGTTCCATCAGGCGAATAATGCAGTTTTGTTCGATAACTTCGATTACATCTTGCGACTCCACAAGATATCAAGGCAATAATGAGGTGCTCAGCTTCGTTGCAGGCGTGGTAGTTGGGTAAGTGGAGTGGAGTCAAACTACGTTTGCACTGGCAAGCATGCCACGCAAGTGCCACCGGGCGTCTGCGCATGCCTGTCGTTTGCCGACGACGCGAACTAGTACTGATTCAAGTTCATTCAATGCGTTCACGCGTTCGGTCTTCGAAAGTTGAATATATATCTCACTCAAATGGGCCACTTATTTCAGTCCGGTCGAGGTGAATATACCTCTTGTCGAAGACTAGTGTTTCTCGTCTCAATTTCACAGATCTGGCTTCATCGTAGTAATGAAGGCCAGCTACGTATAAGACTTCCGCTACGTATACTAGTACTTGGACACCTCTGAACGAAATATTCGTCATCCTCACGATACTTGTCTTGTCCAATGATCTCTTATCACATTTCTCCCCCACTTTGCCGATCTTTTCACCACGATGTCAGGTACTGACGACAGCCCATCCTTATTCTGCGCCTTATAATCCGCCACCCAACCCTTGATCGAAGCTAACGCTTGGTTTTGGACAGCGCGAACGGTCGGGTCGACGTCTCCGTTGATCATTTTGAGGTCACTGCAGTGAAAGCCGTCGCTGAGACCGATGGGCTGCAGAGATGTGCTTGGGATGTGCTGCGTCGTTGCTGAGACGGTCGCTTCGCGCCATGGGTCACCTAGACGACTTCATGAGAATCAGAATTAATGTGAAGACAGAGAGCTACTTACGACGTCCAGTGGCGAAGAAAAGGTGGTCAACATGAACGTTCCATCCGTGATAATCGGTGTTGATCAGCGTGATAGTGGGCTCACGCAAAGTTGGAAACGTTTCGGGGAACATCAAGGTGCATTGACGCTATTGACAATGGCATCGCCGTATGAGTGGGATTTTCGCAACGTCAATATAATCTTATAATCTAACTCACCTGATCATAACTAGGCAATAAAATTCGGCTAACAAGTGTAGGATATTCAGCTGGCGCACTCTCCTGGAACCAGCCAACTTCGTTGCAGCTGATAAAGAAGAGCTCAGTCCCGTTCAAACATTCAAGTTTGAGAGTGTAAAATGAACACTCACACAAACCACTGCCACGCTCGATTCGAGTTGTCGATTGCGGTGCTTGCATAATAGGCGGAAGTACCGTCGTACGTACCGAGGCAGTCACTGAAGCACGAAGTAAATATAAATTTGGAACGAAAGCAGCTGATTGAATTGACGTACACAACATCATCATCACCACACACTGGAAGCTAATGTTAGAGGTTCCGCGTGTTCAGTTCATGAAAGATGGGACTCACTGTTAGGTATAAACTTGCCGGAGAAGTACGCAGCCCAAGCTTCGACAGCATGATTCAGGCCCCAGCCCGATGACGATGCACTGACACCATCCTTGACTTCGAGAGCATCGCAGAATTCGAAGAATTCTGCGCCAGGACCTGAGCTCGGAGAAAGGTTCTGCCACGAGTACAGGTTGTACTTCACTACATGGTCATACGAACGATAGATTAGCACCAGGAGGCGGTATAAGACGGAGAGGGAAACTACTCACGTGCATCAACCACGTCGTCAAGGTGCATCATCTCAGCCATCCCAAAAGACGCTTTGAGTTCGTCGATAGCAGCAGTGTTGTTCGAGCCGAAAACCTGGTCCATATGTCCGATGACAGCTTGAACATCTGCAGAGCAGTTGGCCGGCATCGCTTCACGGATAGGTTCGAAGTAACGCCAAAAATCGCTGTCGAAATGCTTCAGAAAACCGCGCAAGTAGGACGTAGGTGACTGGGCTTACGAGATAGCTTCAACGACAGCAGACGAAGCATAAGCGGCAGCAAAGAGACCCGGTTTGCTGCAAACAGACGAGCATGAGTATTGATATCCGCTATGAACCTATGAACACTCACTTCACCATAGTCCAAGCAGTCAGCGCAGCCGAGTAACTCCCACCGAAGAGGACCCAAGGCGCTTTCCCAGGAGGTACCTGATCTCCACCAGGCATAGGCAACTTGACATTCTCGGCGAAGTATGCTAAGTCGTCGATGGATTGTTGGATGGTCAACACACTCAAACTCTTCTCGGAGAGATCAGGATACGGGTTGGAAAAGCCAAAAAACCGGTGCTCGAGGATGATGTTTGCACCGCTTTCTTGTTGGGCAATGCGTCCGGGGAAGGTCGTGTTCGTGAGGTACGCCGTGTAGTCTGTTAAGAGGCGCGTTAGGGTGGCTCATGGCAAGACAATGTCTCAGGACTGACTTTCCGCATTGTTCTCTCCAGGCGTCCCAACGACAATTGGCCCACCTAAACACATGTTAATCGATGCTTATGATCTACGACGAGCAACTCTGCACGTACCAGGTACATACCACTCCCACGAGTGCCAATAACGCTGCTTGAATGTACCGAGGCTCGGGTTGGTGTGGTCAATTAGCTGGTCGAAGTAGTAGGTGGTGCTGAGCGGGGGAAGGATGGTCCCATTTCTATCTTTGAGGGGGCCTTCAACAGGATCGACGTAGGGAAGGGATGGTCTAGGTGGCGTCAGCTTCCGGCAAGCAACGAAGGACGCGACGACTAGTGGCAGAAAAATACTGAGAACCTTCATGACGACAAAGGTGACCTAGAGGAAGCTCTGGAGGGACCTCTGAGGATGTATCGTCCTCAGTAACATCACATTTATATTGGCGGCCGAATCCCCTTCAGGACACCCCAGCTCTGCAACAGATCGGGATAAGCTGTGATGCCGCTCTTCAAACAGAAGCGCTATCTCGTTAGCTATAAGGTACTGGAACGAAGCAGTACGAAAGAGACACAATGGCAAGAATACGGCAGCATGCGGCGAGCCTGAAGTAAACGCAGGTCCAACGCGTAAACTTGAGCGAAGATGGGCATTGGCGCGCCACAAAGCGAGTCTGGATGGTCCCGAAGTTTCTTCTGAGGTGTGCGGATCATCTCTGGAGGCACAAACATTGCTGTAATGAAAACTGACGTTAAGCCCTGTTCTTTCCGTTCCTGTAGGACATAAAGACTCACCTATACCAGGCTGAAAGCCAAAGCAAGGTTCTCGCGATGCGTGCGACCTGCAGGGTCTTCAAAAAGTCAGCTTCTGTGTTGAGGGCCATGCAGATGAGAATGAAGACTTACCACCCGCGCGAACGCACTCGGTACAAGGGAAATCTACGCTGAACTTCTCATGCTGCAGATACCCAATTCAGTAGAAAAGAGTCGATCTTCATAGGCATGATGGTTTGGAACCCGAAGATCGTCGGTCATCACGCGGAGTGACGTGGTACACGACGTGTTACGCAGCGTGTTGCGTGACCGTAATGCTGCACAATCTCGAACAACATCGATTTCCGTTTGCGAAACGAAGAACCCCGGACCTGCAGGTTCGAGTGCTTCGGGAGACTTAGTTTCCACCAGTCGTCTTTTCAAGTGGAACACGAGATGACGGCGCGTGACTGACTTGAAAGCACTCGAATATCTGAATAAATTTCGTCTGGGGTCTGGACATCTGCATGTTATATGTATAAGCGTGAGCGTCATTAAAAGTACGGAGAACATCAACATTCAACTTCGTAAATGAAACCCACAAAACCAACTCGCTTATAGGAATTATCACTTGCTGCTGATGTCGGACGATGCACCGGACGTTTGAGCGGTGCCAGGCCTCTTCTCCAAATCTTGAATAAATTGTGTAGCAGCTTGCGAGTTCCAAGTTGAGCCCATCACGCTGTACGCCTCAGGACCAGAGGACGTAAACCCTAGGTTCACGGCTAGGATGATCAAGGTGGGCGCAATACCCTGTGTTACGGAAACACAGTCAATTTGCTGATGGTGAGGCGTTGATGAAACAACGTGTGCTCACCATGAGTTGGGGCATGCATTCCATCATGACATACAAAGCATTATTTCCGGTCAGACCGTTGATCGGAGCAAGCTCGAAAAAGAGGAATTCGAGGAACTTGGCAATGGTGACCAGTAATCCGGCTTCGAGGATGGCGAGGACGACGATGCGGTGAGGCAGATACGATGTGGGCTCCATCTGAGCGTCGAAGTCGATTTTGCGAGATAGGAACCTGAGCGTTTGTCAAGGTCAGCGATGATCAAAGGAGTGCATAAATGAGAAACGGTACCAAAGACGTCCTGCAGTGAGAATGGTCAAGATGAAGTTGGTGACCATCGAAACCGCAAGCATGCCACTGGCCCAGTTTGTAGCCACGATAGGATTTAGGTTCGGATCGAAATACATTCCAACAGCGCCATAACCGGATACTGAGCAAAAATTAGCGAGCGTTCGCAGTATTTCTTGGGAGTAGTTTGCTTACCAGCGGTTGCAATGACCATGATACAGGGAAGGGCAATGACACGCCAATCTCTGTTCCAGACGACAAAGCAGCGCCAAACGAGAATGGAGTCTCCAAGCCAGATCTGTACTCATACGGGAATCAGTCCGGCAAAAAATCGCGGACTCCAAGAACGGATATTTACCGCAGTAATGTAGATCATGTCTTTGGATCGATTAATGTCGATGGCAATATTGGCCAAGTAGAGGATGGCACCTTCATCTGAGTCGTGGACATGAACAACGAACGCTTGAATGAGGCGAGTCAAAGCGATCGCGATATGTGATGTGGCCAGACAGTACCTGATGAGACGAGTGAGCATCACCGGACAGAATATACGAGAGAGCGTACGCACATAACGGTCACTGTACCGAGCGAGAACCATCTCTGGCGAATGTTTCTCAAAGATGTCACCACACATATCAGGAACAGCACGGTGAATACACCTGAGGGCATTGGAGTCAGAATGATTGCTATTGGCTGCGACGCCGCACCGATTCGAATTCACTCACCCCAGAAGAATGATGCAAGCCAGTCTCCAACGATGTAAGCTTTGTCGATGGGGAATATGACACCCATTGCGGCGGACGTGTTCAACTGGGGAGAATGAGAGAAAGCGAGGCTCGCTTTGGCTGCTGGCGAAAAACTTCTCCACTGTATGTCCTTTTAAACGCGAATGGGAGCACCTAGGCTGGAGTAGGCGGCAGTCAAGGAACACCAGTTACCATCTGCGGGACGCATCGCAGGATCAGTGCCCGGTCACACCGACGAACGAGGCATGATAACAATACATACACTTTGGTCACAGCTTGATTACCATTGAGATTTCGAAGGATCTTCACCAGGACTCTTGGCATGATATGAACTGTGATCATCTGCGTTCAGAATGACTGCCACCACACATGACATCTGCAACGAAGCTTCAGAATGCGCAACTCCCACCTGAACCCACGAGGAGTCCACAAGCAGCGTCTGCCTACTGTTGGTAGATAGGGCGCAGGATACCGGAGCAGGTGAAAACAGAACAACTCCGCCAGCGGGACGCTCTGTACAAACGAACGGTTCCAGACTGACAGAAGAGCACTATGAAATCGGATAGTCGGAATATGTAGACAGGCGTGGGCGTACCTTTTGACCGGATGACCTGCTAACAGTAAGATCAGACCGTCAAATTGCGTATGTTAGCCCGCAACGCAGCACGAGAGAATCTGCAGCCCATTCTGCCAGCGCAACTTGGCAGACTCAAGGGATAACGGGCAGGCTATCAGATGAAGCGGCACAGGTCTTGCGATTGGCCAGGCTATGGACTGAGAAAAGTCTTCATTGTCAACTCCACGAGAGATCTCAAATAACGGAGAAAGGTGCTTCGCAAGAGCTTCGTTGAGTAAGGAGTGGTGGCTGTCCGAGTCAAACCGACTGCCACGTCACGACCGAGCGTTGTGTCACGCCATGACGCAGTGTGACGTAGCGCGTTGCGTGACCATGGTAACGGACGAGCTTGGACCCTTCCGAGATCTGCAGACAAAGAGAAAAAGACGCTTCCGTCGCCCCACATCATCTCTCCAAAGTCCTTGCTTCACCCCCTTCATCACACGCGCCCTCGACACTTCTTGCAATGCCCGCAGCTGGAACAAAGCGCAAGTCCGGCGCCGGCGCCGGCACCTCCAAGAAAGCGCGTACTGACGCGAACGCACACGCGTCTGCCATCGCGCTCGTCAACACAATCCTCGCCAACCCCGATGCAGTCACGCTTCCGGAAGACGATGATGCCATCGTGAAGAACTACATCGAGCTTGCTCAATATGTGCGCGCTCTCGAGACCCAGCTGGCTGCCGGTGGTGACGCGTCGGGGGCAAAGACGAAGAGTTCGGACGAGATTGCGACCGCGGTGGAAAAGATCAGGAAAGCTGCCGTTTCAGGAATCAAGAAGCAGATGAGCGTGCGTCCCATGAGGTTATTCTTGTCGTGGTACAAATGTCGCTCACAGTCTTTGCCTGTTCTAGTGGAAGCCTTCGTGTACCACCGGCACTGCCAAGTGGACGTACGACGGCGTATGCGCAGACCCTGTCGTCTTTGCCGCGCTGATGGGCCTCGACGCTCCCCCAAAGTGGAAGCAGAAGAAATTCAGCGTGGATGAATTCACGAACCTTTTTGGAGAAGTTGAAGGATCCGTCAGGTACGATCGAGCGCACTTTTCATGGGCAGCCGAAACTGAGACAAGGCCGGTTTCGCAGATACGACAAGCTCTATATCACGAGTAAGGATGTCAACGTCAGATACTCTGACGGCGAATTCAAGCTCAGTGGCACGTACGGAAAGTACCAGCCCTCGCGGACTGACTACTGAGCATACCGCGTTTGAGCGGGACTCTCGCAATGCTGGCGAGCGATTGATTATATGGACCACTTAATTCGTTCTAGTGCTATTTGTACAGCTACATGCCTTTCTACTATTGTAACATGACAATAACACACTAAGTACAGTATTCTTTGAATTTGATTCGTTGCTTCATCTTTGAAAGTTGCAAGTTCGATGCCTGAGCGTAGCGGTAAGCACCTTTACGTAAAACTTGTAACAGCTCGGAAAGGTGGCTCTAAGTAGCAACCTGAATCGCTCTTTCGATCCTTCATCTCGCTCTTACCCCTCCTACTGCCCTCTTCCATGATGCGCCCCATACTACAATCACTCGTCCGGAACGCAAGCAGGCAAGCATCACCCAAGCACGAAGAAGTCACTGGTTGGTCAAAACAATCCTCGCCCATCGCACGCAACATGGTCCGGCACGTTCTCAGTCAAAGCACGCATCCGGTCGGAATGACTTCAGCACAGATATTTGAGAAGATCCACGAGCAGTTCGCCGATGTCGAGAAAGTACCTGCGCCGCCACCGTTTAAGCTACAGCCCGGTATGAAGGGGAGGTTTGGGAGACCACCTATTGCAGTTCCGGAGCCGCCGCATCGAGAGCATCCTATTCGTTCCATCAGGTATGCCTGCCGCCTTCTTATGTTGACTGGATGTAAACGATGACGGAGGGTGGGTTTCTCAAACTGCTTGGTCTACTAGGTTCCTGAAGAGAGTCATCCTGGCAGACATGGAGAGGGAAAGCGAAATCGGGAAAATCGTTGTTTCTCGTCAATCGCTTCCGCCAGAGGACGACAAGTATCTCTCACCCAGGGTGCCGCAGCGAATAGTACGCCAGAACCCAACGACCACTTTCTGGAAACTGGATACACTGGTCATGGCGAAATCACTGCAAGCGAACCTCGCTGCTGCAAAACCTGAGACATGATTTGACGACATACTGTCTCCTGATATTGCAGAATCCAAGAAGTGCGTTACATATTTCGTTACTCTAGAGCATGCTACTGACGTGACACATTAGGGCATAACAGTACAGACGTTACGAGGAAGTCCATGCAAGATAACCATACAAGTACATACATATCGAAGCGGAAAATACTCCCTGCTCCTCCATTATACCTAATCCGCATCATACCCAATCACATACGTATAATTTCTCTATTGGATTTGGGGATGTTCTATCTTCTCCTGCCTTTCTTCCCGGCGGCCTTCCCCCACGCCGGTGCACGGGTTGGAGCTGGAGCTGGCTCTGGCTCTGGCTCGGGTTCAGGTAGAGGAGCGACAACCGGTGAAGATTGACCCCACCCCGACGTGAACGGAGGACCAGCAGCAGGAAGTACCGCAGGACCAGCAGCAGGCGACGCCGCCACCGACCCCGGACGCAACGTCGCTCCCAAGCTCCGCATGCTCGCAGAAGCGTTCGCCCGCGTGTTCGCAGCCGTTGTGGGCGACTGCATGTTCGCCAGGAGGTTCTCTGAACTCGCCAACGCCGCGATATCAACGTACTGCTTCGGATCGAAGTGCGAAACCGAACCCGATGCACGCGACTTACCGGAGAGGTGGCTCCCAACGGACTCGCTCGAGGGCATCTTGCGCAGTTTCGGCGCGGGGTTGCCAGAGAGGGGGAGAGTGGACATCCCAGGAGTTGCACCTGCGTTGAGGCTGAGGCTGCGTTGATGGCTGCCAGCACCGCCGGAGAGACGGGTAGTGTTGGAGCGTGGGCTCATTGAATCCAGCGGAGCGGCAGGGGCTCTAGGGCTGTCGCGTGGTCGGCCGAACGGAGGTGTTGGGTACGAGATTCCTTCAGGCATCGGCGCAGATTCGTAGCTCATCTGGGGAGTCATACGTGGTCGTCCTTGAGCACTTGCAGCCCTGTCCGGTCCTGGTCCTGTCCTCATTGACCATGTCGGTCCACCAGGTAATCCTCCAGGCATTCCGGGCATTCCAGCAGGAACTCCGTCAGGGTGAGTCTTGGACTGTTGCATTGGTGGCGCGGTCGAGGGAGCAGTTGTTGAAGGTCTGCTAGGGACCGCGGGCATAGGTATGAAACCTGGAGGGAAGCCCCCAACGCTTGGAGGCGGTGGCTGCCCGATGGCGAAAGGTTGTTGTTGTCGCATAGTAGGGGTATTGGGTTCGGTAGCCACTTCGTCGAGATCAGTTGGGAGGGGACGAGGTGCGGGCCCGTTGTTAGGTGATAGTAATCCAGGTGTCTGCACAATGTCTGGGTTCTTGGGTGAAGACAATGACTGACTTTCAGACTAAATAACGTCAGGTGTGAGTAGCTGAATAGGGCTGGAATGAAATGTCACATGTCACCACTTACAGGGGGCTCAATGCGGAACGAGTATTCTGTTGTTGCGGTTGGTGCCGGGGACGTCTGATGTGCGTACGAGTGAGGAATATCAAGCTGTGCTCGAACCGGTGTACTTGATCTGACCGGAGTACTCATCCTTGGACCACTAACGGGAGAACGAGGCCTTGGAGCTGTGACGGATCGAGGCCTGCCTTGGTCTCTGAGCGATGAAGAAGAGCTGAACTCGTTCCGAAGGCCAGACGGGTATACGGGTTTCGACGAGGACATCGAGTTCGAAGGGTACTATAGAAATATGCATCAGACCAGAATCCCGCACGATACGGTGTCGACTCACTACTTTGGGTTCTCTCACAGGTTTAGGGTCCACGTTATGCGCCGCTTCTCTGCGCCAGTCGTCTATGCTGCTTGTTGACGAATATCGAGAAAGGTCTGCCGACCGCGGTTGTTGTTGCCCTCCTTGGCTCATCGTCCTCGACCGGGGAGTGCCATTGCCGCTCATACTCTGGTGACTGTTCTTCCTGCTTCGTCCACCTTGAGATCCATCGGCCCATTCTGAATCAGCGGACGCGACTGGGAAAGTGACAGGCGCCGGAATTGACCTCCTGTCGTACCCTGGACTGTATTCCATCGAACTAGATACCTCGTCAATGCGGTCCAGAGGCGGTGGAGGACCGGCTTTGTCTCTGCGTGGTCCGCGAGTGGGTGCGAGGATTTCGTAAGCAGATACATTCGTCGACACGTTCGTTGACTGGAGGGAATCTGTGATAGACGGAGGGGACGATTTCGTCTTTCCTGCATAAATATCCCGCATGACGGGTTCTACTGGCGGGACGTAAGCAATGTTCGAGATGACATTATTGTTTGGCCCAGGAATGGGAAGAGGCTGGTTGTCGGAGTACGGACTGCCAGTGCGAGTGATGAATTCGTGTGGTGGAGGAATTGGTATGGTGTTGTCGTTGCTCATGGGAGGAATCCAGTTGTCCGGAGGAACAGCAATATCAGGGTGGCCAACTGAAGGGGGGCGATTGTGAACGATGGAAGGAGCACGATTGTGAGATACGGAAGGCGGTCGGACCATCCTTAAAGGCTCAGGCGGAGGTTGAGATGGTTCAGGAACAGGAGCGAGCGACATTCCAGCGGTCGATCCTGGCGTAAAGTTTTCGTGGAACTGGGTGCCGTTACGAAATGGTAGGTTGTTGAGCGGAACTCGAGTAGGTATGTCGAGGGGAGGGATACTCTCAGACATAACGCTACCCGCATCTTCGGGCGGCGCACGTCGTCCGTTGCCGCGGTCTTGCATGGGTTCCTGCTCCTCTTCTAGCACATCGTCATCGTCTTCGATCAAGACTTCATCCCGAGGCCGACGAGTGCTGTAGACTTCCGCACGACCCTGTTCCATCCCCCTCCTTAGCCCCTCCTCAAAGCCCTCTCTCCGGCCCTCTTCTCTGGCTTTGTTGACCATGCGTTCCTCGTTCAGCTTTCGGGCCAAGCTTCTGTACTTCGTTGCGTCAGATTCGGCAGAGTTCCTCTGGTCTTCGAGGTCCTTGAAAATATCTCGCGCCCTCATAATCTCCTTCTGAGCGTTCTCGAATTGGTTCCTCCATAGCTTGAGTTCTTCGGTAACGCGAGTAAGCTCGTTCTGCGCCGTCTGACGCGCCTCGTTGACCATCCTGAATCTCTCCGCAATCTCCAACGCCCTCCGCTCAGCTTCCTGTGCGCGAC
This sequence comes from Steccherinum ochraceum, assembly GCA_004332605.1. NCBI lineage: Eukaryota > Fungi > Basidiomycota > Agaricomycetes > Polyporales > Steccherinaceae > Steccherinum > Steccherinum ochraceum. The sequence goes on from RWJN01000029.1 coordinate 108,594, forward strand.
GCGTCTCTCCATCCAGTCGATCGAGAGCTGCGCGGAGGTATTTTCGCATCGACTTGGCCTCAGCTTCTTCGTTTGCCAGAAGCCGGACCATTTCGCGCTGCGCTAGAGCACTGTGGCGGTCTTTCTTCGAGCCCTTCTTGCGCCTTTCCGAGGGTGAGGAAGGCTGACCATTCGCAACTGGGCCAGCTTGGCCAGACTGAGTGGACGTGAAAGAACTGGACGGGTCATCCGGCGGCGGTAGTTGACTGTCGACCAAGTTTCGTAGCTCGGACCGGAAAGTTCTACGTGAAAAATAAGATGGTTATGTGAAGAAACCTCATCGCAATTTCTCCAGTACATACCCTTCCGACTCGTCTGAGGGTGGATATTGTGGTATGGGCATATGAACATGACCGACTTCAGACGGGTCGATCATGTTGGAATACGGTAATTAGCGCGACTGGATCGCGTAAGATCGGTATCTTGAAAAGTTCTTCAAATAAAGTCCGAATGGATACAATCCGGGTTTGTCGGGTATAGAGTCAGAGGGCCATAATTCAGGGTGGTTTTCAAGACGAGAGGAGGGAGAGAAAGGATTGGAGCGTCCGCTGATGAAGGGAATGGCCACTGTGAGCCTGTGAATCCCGGAAGTGTTGGACGATAATGGCAAGTCACACGAATTACGTACTTTACTTATGTCCATATTTGGTAGTTATCACTTCTAGCTTTAATACTTATATAGCTATTCTACATAGCAAAGACCAACATTTTCCTATTCAGGTTCAACGTTCAACGCTCGAATTGCAATCTAAGGACCAAGGACAGGATTTTATACTACCTAATACAACTATATCTGTTTCCCCAAAGCGTGCGCAGTCTGAGTGATTCGTTCGGTGAGAGAGCTGAAGCGTCTACACGGGGTGATCCGGGTCCAGACGCGATAATAACACCTCAATCTATTCACTTCTTGACCCCAAACCGCCATGCTCGTACGACCATGTCCCGCCGCTCTCAGACATCGTCTTACTCGATCTCTCTTCACTTTGCCTGATTTTTCTTCGTTATCTCCATTCTCCGAGCCGGGTACAGGCCCAGACGAGCTTCAGACATACCACGAACGCAAAGTATTACCGTACGTCATAGTGCCAGTCTCTGTTCAACCGCAATATTTACGGTGCACCCCAGATACCGACCAAGTGAATTATATCACATTGTTGCCGATGTTGCATCGTATCCTGAATTCATCCCCTTCTGCACCGGCTCTCGAATACTTCGAAAGTCCTCACCTACGGACCCGAGACCGAGCGGCTCCTCTTCACTGCCGGCACAGTCCATGACCATGGATGCGGAGTTGACTGTCGGTTTCCTTTCATTTAAGGAGAGATATACCAGCAAAGTTACGTGTAGACCGAATAAATCTGTGGAGGTGCGTCCATAGCCGAAGTATTTGCGTGCATACCTCACACTTTCACATTATGCAGGCCGTAGCATCCTCATCCACCCCTCTTTTCAAGACGCTGACTACAACGTGGAGATTTCAGCCCGCCCCCACTAGATCGCCCCAGTTTCTCAGCAGTAGCAGCGCTTTCATTCCGTCCTCGAACCATCCCCAGAGTAATTTCAAGTCGCCTTCCGCATTTCCTCCGCCGCAGTCACGTGACCGCCATTCCGTAGCATCTTCACAGGGTGCGTCTTCTTCGGGTTCCGTCGCTTCTCCGAAAGACGACGACAGTACCCCAACGCTCGTAACATTGGAAGTTGCGTTTGCATTCGCAAGCCCTGTCCATGCAGCCGTCTCAGCCGCATTCTTCGGCCAGGTGTCGAAGAGGATGGTGGAAGCTTTCGAGGAACGCTGCCAGCATATATACGGAAGAAGCAGGAGATAGAGGATCCTGTAGTCATCGGTTTTATCATCAATTCTTATTGCCTCATACTCTGTCCATTGACGCAGCATACCACTACAACTGCACAGAGGATGGTGCATGATGCCTCAAATGTACTCTAGATGTTAGGGATTAGACATTCTATGCACAGTTCAATTCGCCGGTTACGCCTGTCTTACATACAATGTTGCATCTTGATTCTTGGATGGTGCTTGTTTGTTTCGTAATTGATGGGCATACTGGACAATGTCAAGCACGCGACACGACGTTAGAATGTGAGGAAAGGTCTGCGCAACACTCTTGCCGCGTAGAATTGGCGACAATCCTCCGGAAGCAGAGTGGTGCACAACGTCGATCGATCTCGCTTACACCGCAAGGATGAACTTCAAGTTCCCCCAAGAGGCAGGACGTGGAACGAGGAACGGGTAAGATGCATGATTGAGACTCAATGATCACGGCCCCTAGAACGTGGAGGGCTCGTGGACTGAGTGAATATGTTCAAGAAGCTCGGTTCTCGGGAGACTATGGGATGGTCGCATGAAGAATTATATTTTTCAACAGACATAACGGTATACGGCGCAAGCTGATTGTCGTAGCGGCATGTATGCACACAAACACTGAAGGAGGTTTATGAGTACGTTGTGAAGGGGTGATGGGTCGTCGAGGACGTACCTTGCAATACGGATAGGCACAGCCGGGCATGCGCACGTTAACGGCTTCGTGACAGGCTGGAGGAAGAGCTCGGAGCAGGTAGCTTCATCAAATACCCTGCAACGTTTTATCAGTACGAGTGACTGTGAAATCCGCCAGGCTGCGCAAGAGCCATGAGGCCACGGTACGCACCCATGTCGAGGCCGTCATGCAGCCTTACAGGAAGCGCGAAACGGAAGCGGGCGAAACTGGTCTGGCCGCTGAAAGTGGATGTGTGGAGGTCGGGCGACGTCTACCCAGAGGTTAGCGAATCCTATGTAGGCGGTATGCGAGAGGAAAGCTCGACTCACCAGTGATCTGTAGACGGGGACGAAAGCCTGATTGACCTAAGGTACGACGGTCCTCACTTTATAGCTGCTCCAGCGCTCGCCCTTCTTCTGCAGCCCTTGCGTCAATGTTTTGGCATGCCTAGGGCGCCCCACGGACATGAATATGGAAGCATGTCGCTCCATTCCAGACCCAAAGTTAGACCCAGGTCGAGAAGAATTGCAGATTACGATACTGAATGTCTGAATTTGGTGATCTTGATCAGCGGGTGCCCGTCGAAGCACAATGTCGAATTTAAAATATTCGGTACTCACTACCAGCAGTGGAATTGCCTTTCTTCGCTTCATCTGTAGCTCATGAACACACATCGTGATTCGTATCACGCTGCGTCTAGGCAGATATGGGGCTCTCGCGGGAGGCTCAAGCACGGCGAGCTCGGATTCAATTGAATAATGATCAGCGAGATGCAGATCGTTCCTGTGGGCTGCTGCAGACGGCAGTTGAATGAATGGAATAAATATTTGTAGCGCAAGGCCAGGCTGTCTAGCAAAACCGTGTGGTAGAAATCTTGTCAGAGGTATAGCAAAACGAGATAGTAGCTCTTACCTGGTCCTCTCCGATTATGGCTCGCAAGCTTCAGCGTGCAGTCAGACGAGCCGCCAGTACCAATGTAGGTTTCCGTCCTTTGAAGCTACGCTGACAGTGACAAGCTTAAGCATATCGGGGCGCCATCTTTGGAGTGCCCGTGCATTAAGGTTCAATCTACGGCTTACAATCTAGCTGGACAATCGCGTGGATATCAGCACTATCAGGAAGCATCTGGGGTGACGAGCGAGCGACGAACAATAGCAATAGGCGTATGGCAGCCTGTCTCTTGACACTGATGAACCGGAAGAACCCTAGAGTATCGAGTATTGAGCTGGACGCAGGGCATGGACACAGTGTGCAATGACAAGGTCGGCGGAATCTTTCCCGCAAGGTCGTCTAACAAATACCCGTTGAATAGAGCGCATACCAACGGTGCGAAAGGTGTGGAAAGCTCGTGTCGCGGTGTAAATTTCGTTCTATGTAGACCTCTTGCGTCACCGGGTGGTTGTGAAGGGTAGAAGAGTCTAGACTTACCGCAGTGTTCACCACAAATTTCGAAATTAAGAGTCAGATGTCCATGACGTCTCTGCATCTGTGCAACAACATCAAAGAGGTGAGTAAGAATAAAGCAATGGAGACCGCTTTTCTTGGTTGATTGGCAGAACCAGAGCGTAAAGCAACCGAGATATGCCCTTGTCCTCGTGGTGGGGTAGCACTTCCACCGCTATCCGGAATCAGAAGCGGGAGACAGAGGTTCGCGGGAAGGACCATCAGACAGAGAAGAGCTGGTCGTGCGCAGGCCCTTGCTGACAGCATATCGTGTCTCGACCTGGGTCGTAAGCAAGAGGCGGTGCGTCAGCTTGGTTTGAGCTGAGATCCAGGCTCCTTGCAGAATTGTCCGTCTGTTGGGGACAAAAAAACGCAATGCGGAGTGGTCGCCGTGACGCAGCTCACCGCGACGAGGCTACTGCGTCCGGAAGCTATTCGAGACTGTGCTGCGAAGCTGATCGCTGAATACACCAGTGCCCCACAAAAAAGCAGGTATGAAGCCTATACAGACGCAATGGCAGGACGATGAGTAGGATCTGCAATTTTATGGAGGACAGGGACTCACCACAACGGCGTCTTGGAAACAGTGCTAGAGACGATGGAGGATAGTTCGATTCCGCACAAATAACGGTCACCGCCAGTGGAAAATTGCGGCTATAACAACGATAGAGTTTGCGCGCGAACACTAGAGAGATGTGGATGTGGGCTCTGATGTCGCAATGTCGCACCAAAACTATCTGGTCCGGGAGCGCCGTCAGCATATTATACCTTCGTGAATGCGACATACCTATGATCTAAATTTCGAAGTTGTTCCGGTACGTTCACGCGGAGGCACTTTTGCACGACAACGGGGCTGATAGATAGAGGCTGATACTCGTATAACAAACAGCGGGGAATAAATAGAGCAAGCCTTCCATAACATGATCATAAGTCATTTTCAGACGATCTGAGTCTTCAATCCACTGCTTCTCTTGCCCATGAGCAACAGGATATTCGTACAGACGGCGAGATATCAAGCAACGTATTCAGGGTTCTCGGGGCAGTCCCTGGCAATCTGCAGACCGTTGATCAATGAGTTTGACGTGCGCGGATAGCAAAGCAGAAACATACATGGCCTTCCTGGTGACATTTGTAGCAGGTCTTGTTCTTGTTCGGATTTCCTACGGCACCGGAGCCGGCATTTTCAGCGATGGTGGTACCGGGGGCAGCGAGACAATCCCTGCAGGAGGTATGAGTCAGTACATCTAGCTGAACCCCACACATGTACTCACCTGGCCATATGGTTAGGTCCTCCACAGCGGTAGCATTTGACAGGAGGCAGCGTGGACGTGTTCAACGAACGTCCAGGCGGAGGTGCACGAGATGCAAATCCATTGGCATTTGGGCAGCTGCGAGCAATGTGACCAAAGCGGCCACAGTTCTGCGACATCCAACCAGCGAAAGGTCGTCAAACTAGCGCAGCAAAAGCACAGTTCGGGAACTCACATAGCATTTCTGACCTCCGCTTGCACCTTGCACCCTCAAGCTAGGGCATTCGGCTTGAATATGACCGACACCTCCACAGGAGTAGCATTGCTTGGCAGCAGCCGTGCGAGGGGAGGGGCAAGCGGCGGACTCGTGCCCCGGTTGACGACAATTGTAGCAGAGACGCTGCTCTGACGTACAATTCTCAGCAATATGGCCGACTGCCAGACAGCGAGCAGGTGAGTGACTCAAGAACGGTGTAAGAAGAGCGGGAAAAAACTTACGATTACCACACTTGAAGCAACCCTTCCTGGAAAACTGATATGCCATGCTAGCTAAAACCTGCAGGCGCGATGAGAGGGCTGCCTGGGTCCATCGTGAGGAGCACGCACCTCGCTTCTTCCCTCTCTTCACTTCCTTTTCCTTCCAGCTGACCCAATACCTTCCCTCCTCCTACGTAAGGATCAGGACTGTGTGCGACGAGCTGCGATGGTGGATGTGACTAGCGACGACGACAAGCTCGATCAGCAGCAACCACTTTCCCGAGCCTGCCCTGAATGCGCGGCGCCTCCCCGCTCTCCCGGGCTCGCCGCCGCTCGTCGTTGTGGACGACCTCCATCATCTTCGGTCCTCGTCCTCCACGCTCGCGGCGTAGAAATGTCGGAACATCCGGTGCGTGTCCATGGCCTTTCTCATTGGCTTCCATGCTAATAGCTGCGCGTATTTTCACCCTAAAAGTTAGATATTTTCGGTCCATCCTGCCCCTCTTAGGAACTAGGCTCTTGTTTCTCCCATTTCGCGGAGTTAGCGCAGAGCAACACGATGATACGACCCTGACTGCACCCCAGCTCGCAGACTTCTCTTCATTGGACGACGGACCGTCGGACGCCTCATGCAAATCCTCTTCTTGGCAGTTTGGCATCTCCTCCCGATCTTGCTGTCCAACCGCATTCTGACAGCGGTCCTCCGAGGATTTCTATCCTCTTATGGCTCTACCCCGGCCAATGAAGGTCACTAGTGATCTTCGCGACCTATACTTGGCCTTTTAGGCGATGATGGCTGCGTGTTCCTACTCCGCCAATTTTTTAATCATGCGGTCTTCGTTCTCCCGGCGCCTTCAAGCAGGAACAACACCGTGTACCGCCCAGGAAATAGGGTCTTTTGGGCAACTTTTCATATCTTGATCCGATCTCCTCGAGAGTATAAGAAGCCCTTGGTGACCTGAAGATCGTCCGGCTACGCTTCGACCTAAGCCCCCACATTCTGCGTGGTGGAAGACATAGGTACGTCGCTGCTCCTCATCGTAGTGAACGATGTCGCCGACTGACCTGATTTTCGTAGAGGTTGGTGCCCTCCCGAGCCTCCTGGCGTGGAGCCGACCTTCGCCCACCCGCATCCATCGCGCTTCTTGTTAGGATGCACATTTCATTTCGGTCAGGGTGAGTGTATCGTTGCATATTGTGGCGCGTTCACCATTCACTGACCATGAATCATTTTGCTAGGGGCGAGCTCAATTGACCCTTCATCGAAACGGTGAATCATCCTAACAAGACGCGTAGTAACGCGTGGGTGAAGTACGGCTCACCGCGTAGGAGGGGGGGCCTCATCATGTGTGATGGTCTTGTCGACATAGTGGTACTGCGACACGTACGCCACAGTTCGAGGTGAACATTTATTTAAAGTTTGCAGTACAGTGCGTTCGTACTGATTCCGTTGATTGTAGGCACCACGCGACATATACCACACAAATACGCACATGTTCCTCCGTCATTCGTGTAGAGCGTCACTGTGATCACAGTTCGAGTTGACCTCAATTCAATTCCTGTCGTCTCAACAAATCGAAAACTTCTACAGCAAGCCGAGACCTCGCCAGCCATTAGAGTTGTCAGATCGAAACTGTAGATTGGCTTGCCAGTGTCGAAGCGCTTCTACATCCCCCGTGGTGCACATCAGAGGCCAGCGTGTAAGTATGCTTGTTCACATTTAGTCATCGGTTGCACCTAGACTTTGGCCAAACAGTTCCGAACAACGGAGACTCGCAAAGACGCTAAGGCAAAGATGCATGACTATCGTAACCAAAGAAGCACAAAGCAAGCCTAGTGAGCTAGAAGACCGAGGAAACGCACGCAGCTGCCTTCAATCGGAGTCGCTGTCTGCCCCTACATCAGCTGCTGCCGTCCCAGGGCCAGTACTGGTACCAGCGGCTGGTTGGGACACCTCTGGGGCAGGCGTCCCGTCGTCGTCCGTCGAATCCTCAATGGCCTCTGCGCTGAGGAATTTCTTTGTCTTCTTACGTGGGGGTGGAGGTGGCGATTGCGCTTTTTTTGTACGAAGTATATCCATGATTTCTGTGAAGTATTGACAAAGTATTAGTTGCGCCGAGAAAGTGTTTCTCGATGCACTTGCCTATGTGGGACATTTCTTCATGACCTTTGATACTTCTTTTCATGGTAAGCCACCGGCGTTGCAACGAGTGCGCGCTCCAACTGTTCCAGTGTTCATCAGGAAGCAGCTTCCAGTCGATCTCACTGTCATCTCGGACATTCAAAGAGTCAACCCTAGGAAAGAGGCTGTTCACAATGCATGAACGGACAATTGATGACTCCGACGTACTTGTGAACAAGCAGATAGGCGTCCATCTGACTCCACCGCGGACGTTCGCCTTGGTTCTTGTACTGCGTACTCAACGAGTCCGTCCTATCATCGGGTTTCATTCACAATTGCTCGATACGCGTGTAGTAATACGCACCATTTGATTCTGCACTGTTGTCTGCCGCGTGTTCCGCCCATTTTCTCACTCACAACTCCCCAAAAGATATCGTTGTCGATATCCTTGCCTTGCTGAACGGTCATCTCGGTGACGATTTGGGTCAGCTTCTCTTCTTCTTCCTTCGTCCAATGTCCTGGCCCCTCAACGTCATTACTGCAGCTTTGGGATATACTGATCACGATGAACGTACCACTCTGACGTTTGTGTCGGTCTTGAATGTGATTTCGATATCTGTCACGACAATCGGAGTCCATTCGACCTATGATGGAGCTAATCTTGGCCCACTGCTGACCATGCTCCGCCACAGCTCTGCAACAACGTCAGCGGGACAAGATAACGGAAGAAGACATGCCACATACACGCGTAATGCTTCATCTTCGGACGGCATCCATTTTCCTTGCCGGCCTTGGGGATTGTAAGCTCTACGAACGTAGTGATACACCGCGATGATGGGGCGCAAGTGGACGGCAGCAGCTTATGAGCGAGACCGTCAGCATATTTCGCTGCCGGAGGGAACCTCTAACCACATACTGATTTCGGGCCAGAACGTGTCTCGGCCCTTGTCTTTCGAGAAAATGAGCTCTGTGAGCTGCTCTTTTGTCAGCCCCCTGGACTGCATGCGAACATCAGGGTCTGACGCATGGAGCAAAGCGATAATACGAACAGAACGGTAGTTCTCGATGGCACCTGTGATCTGTGCCTCCTCAATAGCGGAGAATTTTCCCTTCTTATAAACTAAACCTGTCGATACACAGCTGTCAGGAAGGGCACGTCGAACAATTGGAGCAATCTCACCTTGCTTCTTGACCATCTCCGCCAGTTTCGTGGCGTTCATCCAAACGTTCGCGAGCATATGGGCGTGATCTGGATTTCCTTCATCTCCGGGCTCTGGTGATTTGGTTGCGATGCTAGGAGGCAAAGGTGGCCGTTTGCTAGCGCCTTTGGCAGGCTTCGGAGGCCGCCCTAGTATCATATCCGACTTCACAGGCCTCTGGCGCACGGGTGGAGGTCCAGGTGGAAGTGATAGCGGTAGTCCGCCCTGGGCAATGTTCATCTGAGCGTTGTTAGCAGCCGCTGCATCACCGAGGGTCTTCAAGGCAGATGCAATTTTGGTAATGTCGAGGTCCTCAAGGGTCCGAAGGAGGTCCTCAGAGGATAGGTCACCCAAAGAGAGCCCTGGTATGTCAGGGTAGATAGGTGGTGGCGGATGCCCGTACATCGCATTGGGATGGCCAGGAGGGTAAGGGTATACGACCATCGGAGGAGGATATGGGAAGTGCCCTTGATATGGTGGGAACGGCGGCGGCATACCATGAAAGTCTGGCGGCGGCACTGGATGATGATGCGCTGAACCTGATGTGGCGGAAGCAGCGGCCACGACAGCAGATAGAAACTCAGCGGAGGAGGTATCGTCCACGGTGGGAGCCGCTGCGGCAGCTGGAGGTTCTTGCGATCCCTCCTCTACGGCGCGCCCTTTGCCTTTGTCTTTCTTCCCTTTCTTCTTCTTATTCCGCTTCTCGGGCTCCGGCTCCGGGGGCATGTGCGCGCTCGTCCAGATCACTTCGTCGGGAGCGGCCTCTGGTAGAGGGTCATCGGACGGGGGCACAGGCTCGGGCAGTGTGCGATCCTGCATGGCAGCATCAGTCCCAGACACCTCTTCTTCCACTGCCGGCTGTATGTCATCGTTGTTGCGGTCGTGTTTCTTCTTCTTCTTCTTCCTCTTCCGCTCGTGCTCTCCATCCTCTCCTCCGACCGCCTCAGCCACAGGAGCCTGGTCCGCAGCATCCTCCTCTCTCTGCCTCTTCTTCTTTTTCTTGTCCTTCTTCTCCTTCCGTGTTACGTCGGCAGCGTCGTTGACGTTACCGACAGCTTGTTGGATGGCTTGCTGGATTGCGACGGGCAGCGCATTGGAGGCAGGGGCCGACGCGTCGGGCGACATGGCGGTTTAGGGTCGGTCAAATTTTCCCTCAGGGCAAGCTTTTTCGCGTTGGCGCCCGAGTGTCCGGGCGGGCCGGAGCATACCGGAGGACACTGGGACACGACAGAGCACGAAAAGAAAACCGGGACCATACGATACGAAAGAAAGAAAGAATTGAACGTGGTCATGTCACGACATGTATGTAGAGTAGCTCTCAGAGTTTCTCAACGGTGGCATAGATCACGACTTCGACGTAAAACTGTCTCCGCTCCACGATGTCGCAGTTCTGGCACTGTTCATGGAGATCTAGCGTTTACCGAGACCGTGGAGATAATAAGCTCATCTCTCGGACGAAGACTCGTAAAGCAGCTGCTCAACAGGCACTCTATCAACAGATATAGCAAGAAGAGCTGCGAGAATGTGGCAAGAATCGCGAGTATGGTCGATGAGACGATCAGCTTTCGGCTCTCTTGGGCACAACAGCCCACAATGGTTGGTCTCTAGCAAAGCGGGATGTCCACACATAATGCATGATGACTCGCGGTATTCCTGAGCTATCTAGGTGACTTGTCCATCTATAACGGCGAGATTCAAATCCTCTATAGTCTATGATACAACGCTCTCACCATAATTTAGGCATAAAGTATCACTGACTCGTGCTTGCCAACTGTTCCACCAATGGAATATCTACCTCCTCCCGATGAAGTCCAGTCTTCCTATATACCACGGCTACCTTTGGAAGCGTTGGAACTCTCCTCGTCTTCTGATATTCCAACCCTTTACTCCCGAAATACCGCCCACTCTCAAAATTCCAGCAATCATTGCACCTAGGCCAGTTCGCCAGCCCGTAGAGGTACTGCTGGAGTTGTCTGTCCATCTCCGGGCCAAAGGACGGGACGCGTTTGAGCCCGTCGAGGAATTTGGTCTCAACTTCGAAGTGGTAGTTGAGAACCCAGGTCATTGCGCCGTCGTAGTCGGTGTTAAATTGCCGCATGGCGAGGGTAAGAATGTTGTGTCTGTCATCACCGGTGGCTTGTTCTTTGTTGAACGATGCGATGTCCTAGAGAGATCAAGCGATATCGATGAGCTTACTGTTCAGGAGACACAGAACATCGGCGTACGTTTCCCAGGATGATCAGATCCGCGATATACATCGACAATTCTGTGATGACCGGATGGTAAAACACGTCGTCGGTCAAGTTCAGATCGAGTTCCATGGGCACATAAGATGGCCGCGCGCCGATGTTTTGTCGACGGTTCTCGAGGTAGTCGTCGATGGTGCGGTAGTGATCGGTGTCTCGGTCTTCAGCTTGTTGCACCACGGACTCAAGGTAATCTGTGAAGGATTCGATCATATGCTTCTGAGCAGTCGGTGTTGTTGTTTTGATCGCAAGCTCCCAGAACCTGCGTCATCACGATGAGTTCCATGACTAAGACACGAACGAGGAAAGCGTAACGTACTGGCGAGCGATTTCCCCGAGGATGATCTCTCCTTCTGGCCGAGGTTTATGGGGATGATTTAGTGCGTCGATAACAACATCCACCATGTGTCGAACGATAGGAGCAGGCTCGACGTCTGTATATTCGTCGACGACGAAGAATAGATTCATTAAATCGCACCCTGTACGCAGGTGTTCTGTGGTTGACGTATCAGTAAATAGACCTTACCCGACATCCAAGTACAGACTGTGGCGTACCCTTTGTGACCCAAGGGTAGGCTAGCGAAGCTAGCCGGCCTATAAAATATCTCTTCTGAGACAGCGCGGTGATGTTGACGGGTGAGTTACGCACCAAAGTCGCATTTGTCGAACGCATATTGAGATCGTGCCTTGAAGGGATTGAAGCTGCGAAACCACGCATCCGACTCGGCCTTAACCTCCTCGTAGTGGGGGTTGATGGCGCGAGGCCATGGCCAATTAGCCATGTACTCAGGAAGATACAGCACATCCGGGAGGTTTCGAGGAGCAGGTACAGGCATGTCCGGGTAGAGTTGTGTGCGCGGCTGGGTTGTAGGAGACGAGGGGATTGAGAATCTTCGCCATTTGTCTCGTTATCCGGCTGTATTTATCCTGGCCGCATTTACCGAACATGCGCCGCCCACGGAGGGCACGGCTGCACAGACAATCAGAGCTGTTCCGCTCAGACATCGTGTCGGAGTTATGGCTATGACGGGGCGAGGGAGTGAGATGATACAGTCGCTGTGCATGAGTAAGGAAAGACGTTGCAAAAAACATATCCAGGGAAAGACCTTGACTTGCCTGTGATTGCGGCGGGGTAAAACGTTGGACTACTGACTTGACAGAGTGCTGAGGAAAGATCTGCGAGCGGGCGTTCGAGCCGTAACACTATAGTACTCTAACAAGCTGTCGATCGTGACATTAAATCTCCGATATGCTTGTGACAGCACCTCCCCAGAATAGTAAGTCACAGTAGACGCCCTCAATCGAGCGCGCGTTACGCTGCCGGGGACCTTTCATCCGAATCGTGGCCAGTTTTGATCTGCAGCTGCATACAGTGAGTGTTGTTCGTGCTGTTATACTGTGTCCGACAACGAAGGCGATCTGAACTCATCTCCAGTTAGTCTCATCCCGCTTATCTGTCTGCGTTCTGATCTCACGGAAACCCTCGCTACCGTCTGTGGACGCCGATGTCAATCTGCGCTCGCAATGCAGCGCCATGAGCATTCAACAGGCTGTCTCCGAGGGAGCATGCGCCTTTCGCTGCGCTGATGCCAGGGTAAAGAATCCTCGTATGGTGCTTCTCACTCCCAGGTTACCCCTCTGTGCCAAACCATATCATCATCCAGCCCGAGGTAGCACCTGATAACCGCCCTTGTGGTCCTTCTTCAAGGCCGCCCGACCCGAGGCTAGAACTTTGGGTTTATTGCTTGCCTTTTCGCATTGCGCCGTACCCATCTCATACCTATCTCCAGCTTTCCATGGGTCTCTGGCTTCAAGTCTTTGGCGTTGGTGCGGTGACATGGATGTTGCAGAAGCTCTTTGGCGCGTACTTCCACAGAACGACGTTGGACGATGTCCCTGGGCCTCCGCCTCCCTCGTTCTTCACAGGTATGTTCGCTATTGCATGTGCTGTCTGCGTCTTACCGTATGCTCTCCTAGGACATTTCGGTGAACTTATGAGTATGGACAGCTGGGCTTTCCTGGACAACCTGGCCGATAACTATGGCGGAGTCGTGAAGCTTCAAGCTTTACTCGGGGTATGTTCAGTTACATGCTATTCGCGTGTCTTTGCTCAAACTGCCTTGCTTCTCGCCGCAGTCGAAGTTTCTTTACGTGTCTGATCCTGTTGCCCTACACACCATGTTTGTCAAAGAACCTAACAACTTCGAGGAATCGGAAGAGTTCCTCATGTATGCGTTTTGACTTGGGTTTCGACCTACCTATTTTCTGCTCTGACTGATATCCTCCCACAGCGGGAATCAACTGCTCTTTGGCCCAGGTCTCGCAGCTGCCAGCGGCGAAGCGCATCGCAAACAACGCAAGTTTTTGAATCCTGCGTTCGCACCCCAGCACATCCGACAGCTCTCGCCCGTGTTCTTCCAGGTCGGCGAGACAGTCAGTCACCCGAGTGTGTCGTCTGTTCTTGACTTGATGTACTGATATTTTCACGTATCAGCTTCGCAGTGCCATTGCCGCTCAAGTGAGAGACGGGCCCAAGGACGTAAACATAGCTGCATGGACGGGCCGAGCAGCTTTGGAGGTCATTGGGCAAGGCGCAATGGGCCATTCTATGGACCCATTGGTCGACGAAGTGTCGAGCGAGCATGCAGTTGCCCTCAGGTCACTCATGTAAGCGCATTCATTCTCGTACGACAGTCTTCAGTGCTTACGGTCTGTTGAAGGCCTGGCGTGTTTGCAGTCGCTTTACATTGGTTCTTCATTCCTTGGTCCGTGTACCTTGGGCCACCAAAGTTTCGCAGATGGCTTTTGGACATGTACCCGAATAAGAAGGCACAGCAGCTGAAGAACATCGTGGACACGGTTTGGAACACGTCCGTCTCAGTTGTTGGTCGCCGACGAGCCGCCATGGAGCGTGGCGAGCAAGCCGTAAACCGGCTTGTCGGTGGTGGAAAGGATATCATGAGTCTTCTTCGTAAGCCTCCGATTCTGCAATGTACCGTCTGCTCTACTCATTGCCAATGCAGTGCAAGCGAACATGGATGCATCAGAAGAAGATCGGATTCCGGACGAACAACTCGTTGCGCAAGTCAAGTAAGTACCTCTTGTTGTAGATCATACCACATTGATCGCTCATCTGATTCTGTATCCAGTACGATCATATTCGCTGCCTCCGATACAACTTCAAACGCATTGGCCCGTATCCTGCACACACTAGTCGTGCATCCTGAGGCACAGCAGAAGCTCAGGACCGAATTCGAACAATTCCGTAACTCTGGTGACGAACTAACGTATGATCGTCTCATCGAGCTTCCATACCTCGACGCCATTGTTCGAGAGACCCTCAGGGTGTATGTCTTCTCCGCGGGTTTGAGACAGTCACACGAAACGACTACTCATGTCACTTACTTGACAGACACCCTCCGGTCAACTCTATGGATAGAACGTGCGTGGTATATCGCCGTTGTTATCTCTCATATGTTTAAGATCACGTTCGACTACAGGGTGTTGCAGGATACCGTGCTCCCTCTCTCGAAACCAATCACGGGTGTCCGAGGAAACTTGATCCGGGAAGTTGCGGTTACAAAGGGAACAGCACTCTCTCTTGGGATCTATGCGTACAACAGGAGCAAAGACATCTGGGGAGAGGACGCAAAGCAGTGGAAACCCGAACGGTGGTTGCAGCCTCTACCTGAGAGCGCTAGAAACGCTCAGAGCGGCGGCGTTTTCTATAACCTGTGCGTATTTGGCTTGTCATTGTGTGCTCCTTCGCACACCCTTGCTCAAGCTCCCATTGACCCTGAATCTCAGGATGACGTTTGCTGGCGGACCGCGGTCATGCATGTAAGCTTCACTCCTTTCAAAACGTCGATCTCTGGGTCCAGTTCGTTTGGTGCCTTGTCGCTCACTGCCACTTTCTTTTCACAGAGGCTTCAAGTATGCCGAGCTCGAAATCAGTACGTATCTTGAACGTTGTTCTTTGCCGGTCATGGGTACATTCTCACACTTATGGATCCACCAGAGACTTTCCTCTTCCATTTGATCGAGTCCTTCCGGTTTTCACCTGGGAAATCGGAATTCGTCTGGAATTCCTCGTTCACCGTGTTTCCCTCTTTGACCAAGGAATCGACAAAACCCGAGATGCCTCTCCGTGTAGAGATGATACGCAATGTAGCATGACGTGCTCGCGACGAGC
The DNA here is from genome assembly GCA_004332605.1 of Steccherinum ochraceum. Lineage (NCBI taxonomy): Eukaryota > Fungi > Basidiomycota > Agaricomycetes > Polyporales > Steccherinaceae > Steccherinum > Steccherinum ochraceum. Next base: position 124,057 of record RWJN01000029.1, read on the forward strand.
TTCTGTTTTCATTGTCGATGTAATAGATCAGGACTGGTCCCCACTAGTAATGCTTCTGAGAGTCATCATGATGGCGGCGTGGTCAGCTGAAAGACCCTGCACGAGGATCGTTACTTATGTTGTCAACTCTGTGTTGCGAACGAGTGATGTCGGTTGCCTTTGGGTGAGCTTGCATCAACTTTGTATGGTCGAAGTGTGGGTAGAAAGCTGTAGGAAGATTGTAGAAAAATCCTCAGAACAACAGCACACATCGAATAGATTACATGTGCATGTGATTGCTGATTGCAATGGAAGGTCTCCTTGCACGCGATAAGCTATTTCGCTTAGATGATCGATTGTTGCGCAGTGCCCCACCGCCAGCACACAGGACACTCTTGTTTCTCGCCGCATTCGCTCCTCTCCCAACATTTACTTTCCTTTGAAAATTGAGGCTCTGCTCCTGCGAACTTCGTTGACATCATGATGCTCCTCCTCCGTGATGGCTACGAATTCGTCGACAGAGGCACCCGCTCGCGCTGATGGAGGTGTCGTGGCCTCGTAACTCTGAACGTATCCTCACTGGCAGGCCAAACTGGCCGGCTGTACGTTCTCAAGCACGCTCTGACGACGATCCGATTTTGCCGGTCCCATGTACATTGGTGTGAGCCGTTTCAAAGTGACTTCCGTCGAGACTTTCTGTCATGTTGCCTGCTCTGGTGCGCGTCTGTTCATGATTTCCTATCTTTGCATCTGAATGTCCGAGCTTAGCTTGGCTCAACCTTCTCCTTTTGATGACAGAAGGTTTGGGGAGCTCGCCGCTCAGACCGGTGATATCCCTATCCAGCGTTCCGCCGATGGACCATGATTCGGAGGGCGCAGGACTCGTGTTCATTCGATATTGCATACAGAATCCGCATGCGCCTGCGTGGTCGCTATAGGTACCGAAGCAAACACCCCATGGCCTGCAGAAAAACTCAAAAAGGTACGTACCACAATGCTATGCTATCATTCGAAGGAAGCGGAGACTTTCTGACATCCCTGACACAGAGATTTGTCGCCATCAGCGTCCATAGGAGACAATGACTGTGCAAAGATCATCAGTCACGACAGGTCGAAAAGATGCGCCGCCTCCTACAGCGACCCAACCCGGATGATTCGGATGTTTGGTCCTCCACCCCGATTACGATGTGCCGAGAGTACGTCTCCCGGAAACGCTCAGTCAGTATGCGTGAGAAGGAGGCCATACCACAGATGGAAGCCCTCTCGGCTGTGTCGCGCCTCCATCATAGATGTGCAAAGGGCATGGATGGAGCAAGTATCTTGCCCTTGGGTGGACGAGCAGCGTTAAAAACCTTTATAGCTAGGCTTGGCCCCCTCGCCCACCGCGCCCGTGCATCTCTCCCTCCTTTCCCTTTGTTGCCCCCATTATTGCCTTCGTGCAAATTGAGATATGGGCATCTCCTTCCCCATCGACAAGGCGTATCTCATTGGAGATTGGCTTGCGGCCGTCTTCTGGGGTAAGTCAGCTTGATCAGATCACATGGATCGGCGCGAGACCGACGTGTTCGCCCGCTGCCCTGCCTTCTATTCTCTTCGATCTCCTGTACGAACGATTTGGAAATCAACAATACTGACTTTGAATGGCTTCCTCTAGGTGCATTCACTGTACTCTTTATCACTTGTATGGTGACTTCTTACCACAATGCTCGCCAAAGGTGGTTCTCACTGGGGATGGTTTTCGTTATGTGAGCGCATACAATTGTCCTTCTCTTGCACAATCTACTGACATCGCACCTCAACCAGGTACTCACTGGCCACTGCTCACATTTCGATCGCTTTATACCGACTTGTCCAGGCGTTCATTTTCCATGTGAACGATGGACCGGAAGGCGCGATCCTCTACCTCGCCAACATCGCGGTCCCGATCAACAGATCGAAGGACATGATTTATATTACCACTGTACGACGACGTTTTCCTGCGAGCTCTTCGGCGTGTCTGACACCAGCGATTTGACTAGATTTGGCTCGGTGATTCAATCCTTGTCTGGCGCTGCTACATGGTGTGGAACAGGGATTGGCGTGTTCTTGTCCTACCCTGCATCATGGTGGTTGCCACTGCCAGTGAGTAGTCCTCTTTCATTGCTACATCATTGTCAACCGACTGATATCATTGACAGTTTCCGGCTATGGCGCTGTTGGGATGTACTGGAACCCAAACCTCAACCCGGTGCTTGCGACGCACTGGGCCAGTGGTATGCTTGCAGTGTCCATGGCTACCAACTTCATTCTCACTGCCTTGACCGCTGGTCGTATCTGGTGAGTGGCCCTTTTCGTCCCGCTATTTACTCGGGTAATTGACGAAATGTGCAGGATGCTGACTCGCAAGATTGACTTCAATTTCCAAAACACTCCTGGATCCAAGTCGCCCACACGCTACCGCGTCGTCATTCTTACCGTGCTTGAAGCCGGTCTCCTTGTCGCCATCGCCAAATTCCTCGAGTTCCTGTTCTTCGAGCTCGCACCAGTCAACGGCCTCGATGGCAACAATACATTGTACATCATGATGGAATGTATGCCACAGATCATGGTAAGCACATTAGGGCTTTTCTCATAGTTTCTTGTCAGCTGATCGAGGTGTTCAGGGTATCGCCCCCACTTTCATTATCTTGGCAGTGAGCTTGGGCTTCACGTCGACTGGATCAGAAGCATACAGCGTCAACACCTCTTGGCACGCCGGACCCTCGCGCACTACCGTCGCCACAGGTTCCACAACTGTGCTCGGAGCAGAGAAGATGACGTTCGCTGTTCGTCAAGTTCACAGCACGATGGAGCTCAGCAGCATGGGCACGCATACCACTCGCTCATACGATATAGGCGACGACAAGTACGGGCAAGCTTCCGTGTAGACTGCTCGAGTTCGTATCATTATCTGTTTATTGAACCACACGTGTATCATTGTACCTGTACATAGGCCGCTTTCTGCGTGCCCTCTTACTTCTGACTGTAAAATTTCTTGACTCATGGAATATACAATCATCCTTTCGTTCAATATCAAGTCCGTGAACACGTGCAGACGATGCTTTCAAAATCAGATTCATAGCGGCTGCAGCGGCCCATCGACGATTGAGCATGCAAGCATAATACTGGTAGCTCAGTCCAAGCTCAATCACTACCGGGCTGAGGCGGTCACCCACAATTCCCTAAACTGAGTACTGTCGTACAACGATGCTGAAACCCGTTATCGTCGGTCGCAGGACTGTCTGATCAGCAGAATCTGTTGTCGAAGTCAGCGAAAGCCAGCCACAATACGTATCACGAGGATTCTGAGACTCTGCACGAGTCTGCACGCCGCAAGACCCTCGAACAGTATCGAGATTCAAGACGAGGTTCGAAGATCGAAGGTTGCGATCGGTCACACGCCACTGTGACACACTGCAACGAGGATTATTTGAGGAAATCGATATTTTTCGGACTCTCAATATTTGCAGCGTCGGTCACGGTCACATGCGGTGCACTTGAAGATGCGCCACATGCAGGGTCCAATTCTCGAAGATCTTCAGCAAGAGGATAGATCGGAGTAAGGATAGAGTAACTATATACATAGAACCAAAAGACCAGGCGTGCAGAGCAGAGATGATATCGCACAATGCGGTAGAACAATGACTAATCGCTATAGCTCTTGGACGCCTCTTACCAGCGACTCAGCCTCCGGTCTCCGTAGCTTGATGTCACATACGAACGGCTTCGGATGTCTTCAGTATGTTCGGACCAGGAAACGCAGAGAGGATGACAAAGGTACGTCAATCAGCACAAAAGAAATGATGAGAACGACTGCTCAAACATACCTGACGCTAAACTCGTTCTGCGCGGTGTCGATGGGAATCGGCTTTCCTTCTGCGTCGAGTGCGTTGGAAAATTTGAACACGTGGAACAGAGAGGCGATGGTGAGGAACGAGGTGCCCTGCGCGAAATCTTTGCCGGGGCATTGTCTAGAGCAAATGGAAGAGCGCATTATGAGCGTAATGATCACCGGTGGCGGTGGAGAGAGGGCAGTACGCGAAAGAATCAAGTCAAATACGACAAAGAGGAGTTCGAACGTTGCTGTGAAACACGATGGAACGGACGAAACGGAGAAGGGAGGGAAGCAAAAGAAGCGAGAAGTCGAAAGAAGTTGCACAAACTCACCTCCGTCCAAAACCAAAGAGCGGTTCACGAGGATCTGGGGCAGGTGTACGTCCTTCTCCCGCGAGAAACCTGTCAGGATTGAACGTCTCCGGATCTGGGTAAATTTCTGGATCGTGCAGCATAGCCCTGAGTTATCGGCCATTCAGTGTATGAATCTTCAGTGAGAACAGTATCTCCATAGGCGCGACGTGCGTGAGCTCACCAGGCGTTAGGAATGATAGTTGTGCCCTTCGGGATGAACATGCCATTGTACACATCATCCTGTATGACAGCATGCGGCACGCCGACTGGGACCACGACGCCCCACCTGTGTTCAAACAACAGCATAAGTCATTCGGCCTCCTCTCGAAAGACGATCAGACACTCGAAAGCGTACCTCATCGCTTCCAGAATGACGCATTGCAGATAAGGCAGATTGTCCACATCTGCAAAATCCGGCAACCGGTCCTTGCCAATAACCGTGTCGAGTTCTGCTTGCACTCGAGCTTGCATGACGGGGTTTACGGTGAGCATCATTATGGTCACGATCAGATGCGCTAGGGTCTATACCAAACGCATTGTGCGCTAGGTCAGTTTTGGTTGTTCTGCTTTTCAACCGAGCATGAGGGTAACACGTACCGTATCAAATCCCGCTATAGTTGAAGATCATCATGATCGACGTGCGTTAGCTCAGTGGACGGTAAATCAGGAGACGTGACCGACTGACCAGAGTAGTTGTTTGCCGCGGTATCTCGCACGCCTTCCTCGTCCTCGTTCTGAGTCATCTCCAGCAACTCCGTCACATAGCATTCGGTAGCAGTTCCGGCGGCCTGTGAGGAACAAATGATGCAAATTACCGTGAGTTGCAGATCGAAACATACACCAGAACATCAAGACAACACAGCAAGACGCACCATCTTCTCTTTGACGTAGTTGTACGCTACGTAACGCATGTCGGACATAGCCTTACGCGTTCCGGGGGGTAGGCGTTTGAAGCCTGCACCAGGGAACCAATCCGGGACGAAGCGCACTGCGTTGCGCCCACAATTAAACAAAGTTCGAAGCAGCAGCACCATACGTCAGTTCACACATCAAAAATAGAAGAATGGACATGAGCGGCGAGACTCACGTATAGGTATGAGATCCACAATGTGCGCGCCGACAGGACCAACGGAGCTGATCGTCTTCGAGCCTCTGGAGGCAACTTGGAGCAACCAGTCGTCCTGCGTCCTCGCGTCGTGGCCAAACACGATCCCCATCACGATTCCGCCAGCCATTCTGTACAGATTGCAGATTTTTGCATGAGCCAAACCCAAAATGGAGAAAAAGAAACACAGAGATTGAGTAGGCCGCCCATCGACGAACAGTCAAGAGCATCAAACGTGCACATCAGCTGTGTACTCTGCGCAGTCCCAGCTTCCAGGGTCGCCGACTCGCCGTTCTGCGGTCTATCCATTTGCGCGACGCGCGCGCGCGTAGAGGATAGATGGGTACGCCGGACTGATGACATCATTACCAAACACCCAACGAGTAGGGTTGGGAATGGAAGCCAAAGTGACCCGCGACGCCCACAAAAAACAGTGTGAATTCACGCTCACCTGCCAAGATGCTCACGGTAGTTCTTGGGAGAATCCAGAACGTCGTTGAGCATGCGATGAACCTCGCGCCGCTGGAAGCGATAGAACAGATGGACGCGTGGTTTCGCGAAGTAATTCTGAACGTATTTGCGATGACGTTTGAAGGTCTCATTGTAAGTCAGGAGTGGGAGAGTCCAACTCCATCCTATGCTGTGAATCGTGTAGCAAGTGAGCTATCTTGTTACGAAAGGAACAGGGAGAACAGGACGTACACGTCTCCGGCCATCGGAACCCATGGTCTACTGGAGTAGATCGCGCTCCGGTTCTCGAGGAGTTCATGTGCAGCCTCAAACGAATTCACGACCACGACGTCGGAGCTAAGAACGCGGAAGTAGAAGATATCACCTACAAGGTGCAACAAATTTTAGCAACTACGTCACCGAACGGCCAGGCAAAATGAACCGATGTGAAGTACCCACCGTATTTCTGCTTCCACTCCGCATACACTTTCCACGCTGCGTCTGTCGGCGCTGGCAGATCGAATATGTTCCCCACCAAAGGCAAAGGTTTCGGCCCAGGAGGGAGGTGTCGCTTTCCCTGAAAAACGGCGCGTAGAAGGTAGCGGGCGACGAGAGCGAACGCCACCGAAGCGAGAACAAATCCCCACATGATCGACTCGACGGAGATTACCAGCACGTCTTGAAAGCCAAGTGTTGTAGGGTCGCCTGGCTCAGGTTCAGGATTTCAGGATTTCTCTTGGTCCTCGTCGATCCCTTGCCCGAGGGAACCGCTTTAAATACACTCATTCTCCGAATCCGCGAGGAGATATCAGAGCTCGAAGAACAACACAGACATTCAGGCCCGAGCGCGGGGGTGTGTAGGAGGTGCGGCATGCCGGGTAACGTTCTCGGGAGAACATACGGCGTTCTACCCTCGTATAGTAGTAGTAGCCACTGGCCATTGGCAGGTCTGGCGTGCATCATGGATCAAGGTGCAGGTAACGCGCCGGTACACCAGAGAGTGTGATGTATCATGCCAGTCGCTGTTTAGGTTTTAGAAGGTGTGATTTGGAGGCGTGACATTGACGATGCGTGCAGGGTTACACCGGGGTGATCGGATGCGCGGTTGAAAGATCGTATTTGTGCTTGCATTTCTGGAACAGGCAGAGTGATAGGCTAGTAGCACGATAAGGACATATCGAACGCATGTAGACTGAGTCACACATACCAAGCGAGGACGTGTTGTGTGAGCCAGCAGCTCTCTTGAGAGCACGTTGGAATGAAGCATTTGGCAATAGCACGTATTGTTACTTGCGACATGGGATCCATCACATCCGCAACGAGGTTCTGGAGTAAAATATATCTATACAGAGAGATAGAGATCGGCACTGGGAGGTAGAGAGGACAATGAGGAAGGAAGGAGCAAAAGCGGGCCTTGCAGGTGATACCCCGCGCGCCTCTTTCCTAGTCCACAGAAGGTGCATCAGCAACCCCACTCTCCTCTTCTGATCACGGCTTCTGCGGAAGAGGCTCAGAGTCAGGCGAAGCACTAGCAGCAAGGGGCGGACTCGCAGCCTTCTGACTACTCTGAGGTCTGAACAGAACAAACACCAGCACGGCCTGCACCACGCCGAGGGCAATGATGTAGTAGAACACCGCGCGCGGGGCCCTGTACGACGGATACGGGTTCTTTTCCTGCACTTGCACGAGGATCGTGGTGATGATCGCGATGTTGACTGCGCCGCCGGCTTGTTGCGCTGCGCTGAAAATCGCGGAAGCCACGCCGACCTTCTCAGGCGGGACGGAGGTGATGAGACCCACGCTGTGTCAAGAAGTTTGCGTGCGCGCAGATGGGCGGGCGGGAGAAGCAAGGGCGAGGGGCGAGCGGGGGAAAGACAAGGCGAGTCAGCGCGAGATTCATCTGGAGCGCGATATGCATTGCGACGGAGAGAGCGTGTGCACGTACTTGGATATGATGTAAGCCGAGGTAGACCCCAGCGTGATCAGAATCATTGCGGGGACAATGAACGACCAAAAGCGCTCCCGGGTGTCCGCGAACACCAGCAGGATGGAGAACAGCCCAGCCATAAGGTTGGCGCCAAGGAGGCCGAGACGTGGTGGGAGCTGTAGGATAAAGTATGGCAGGACGGTGCATACTACCACCGAAGTGATTCCCATTGGCAATCTGTATTGCGATTGTGTAGTTGAGCATTGGGATTGCGTCTTTCGGGTGAAATGGAGACACGTACACGTGAAGTCCGACTGTGAACGGAGTCCAGGAATATGCAACTGGCCAATACTCGGTGTATACGAGGATAGGGGCCGTGAGGTAGATCTGCGTGCAGAACGATACGAAGACCAGGACCAGGAAGTTAGGGATGAACCACATCTTGGGCGGTATGAGAGCCGTATCTTCGGGTAATCGAGTCTGCCACCAAAGGAAGGCCAAGATAAGCGCGACGGAGATTATGAGGGGAGCCAGTACGCGAGCCGTCGCCCAACCAACAGTAGGTGCTTGTGAGAAGGCGAAGATGAGCAGAATAATAGATGCTGCATCGGAAAGTCAGGTCCTGGGCAAAGGTCGTAGGGGGAGATTGCTTACAAGTGAGGAAGAACACTCCGGGAATGTCCAGCCTTTGACTTTTGATCTGTGAGCGTACTTGCCTCCCTGGGATTAACAGGAGGGAAAGAATCGCCATTGGGAGCGAAATGCATCCTACCAACCACCATGTCCAACGCCAAGTCGTGAATTGCACGATAGCCCCGCCCGCCACAAATGCAGCGCAAATACCAGAAGTTCCAGCAGCTGCGAAACTGGGCCGAGTTCAGCGTCCGAATTCAATTCATTGAACATACTTCTGACGGTGCTCACAGTGTCAACGCGATGCCTTTCTCCGTAGGACCCGGATACGCCTTCGTGAGCATTAATGTCGCAGACGGAATGGTCATCGACGCGCCGATGCCTTGTATGGCCCGGAAGATGATGAGTCCGATGATGTTTTGAAGGAACCCTCCACCAACGGAGAAGATGCCGACGATGAGCATTCCTCCAATGAAGATGTACTTTGGGTTGTACATGTCGGATATACGTCCGGACTGCACGTCGAATGAGAATGAGAAAGCAGGGCAAAGTAGACAAGTCGATAAAATACATACCAGAAGCAAGAAAGAGCCAAACGTCAATGTGTACGCGGTTACAAGCCATGACGCGATATTTGCTGGTTGGTTGAAGTGCGAAGCAATCTGAATGAAACAGAAGTTAGATTCTGGCACCAAGCACATATACATCACAGCACGTACCGCAGTAATGGATATAATGGTCCCACTGGTGATGAACGCGTCGATGAAAAACGAGAATGCGAACAGGAAGAGCAAAAAGGCTCGGCGTAGTTTGGATGCATGCGAGAGGTCGTCCAAGACATCAATTTGCTCTTCACCCGTTTCTCGAGATCCTACGGTCGTGTCGAGCTCCTTCTTCTCGTCGATGGATTCCATGGTGTCTTGTCCGCAACGGTCGGAAGGGCCTGCGAAGTACCGCTGTCACTTGGAATTGCGGACAAGTCTGGTCGGACGGGGGCCAAGGGGCGCCAAGGATGAGACAGAACATGGTGTATTTGGGGAGTATGAGCGGGCAGGAAGAGGACATGGTGGAACAGAGACTCCTCGCCGCCGCCAGAACGTTCATGTCAGAAGCAACAACCGATCGGCCAGAAGCACCAGCGTGACCGTGACCAACATCGGGCGCCTTGTATTCTCGGGCGCCTGTAACGGGTGACTGATGGTGACCGCCACGCGTTTGGTCACGCTGAAGCCTGCGCTAGCCTGCGTCACAGAATTCTGTTCAGCCACTGATTGGCACGCGCCGTCTCTCCGACACCATCTCGCTCTCCCGAACGCACTGCTCAAGTCATGCCTCATTCTATCTCTTTGACAACCATCGCACAAGTCAGCATGTTATATTACGAACAACGCTGCACGTCGTCCCCCTCAGCGGTCCTCCGATGATGGCTCTTTCCCCCCTCCTTCCCGACTGGATTGGTCCATATCAACTCTTCTTCTCCCTCTTTGCTTTCTGGCTCGTCGCCTCCGAGATCAGAGGGTACCTATGGCGTCGAAACCTCCCTCCCGGTCCGCGGGGTCTGCCGATCATTGGGAACGCTCTGAGCATGCCTACCAAGTTGCCTTGGCTTCGGTTTTTCGAGTTCAGCAAGCAATATGGTCCGTGTCTTCATATGTTTGGGACCATATCGTTGACCTTACCGTCATTCAAATACAGGCCCTGTTGTCTCGTTCAATGCCGCTGGACAGACGGTCATCGTGCTCAATGACCTCAAGTCTACCTTCGAGCTGCTGGGTACGTCCGATCGCGTTCATGTCGCTCTCAGTCCGTTTCTCAATATTCATTCCAGATCGTCGTGGTGCCAACTACAGCCATCGACCCCGGTTCATTAAAGCTGGCGAGATTCTATGCGACGGTATCATGCTGTCCTTCATATCCTACGGAGACCTGTGCGTGCAGTATCTTTACATGCATTGTAATACGATCCTGACGTTCTCCCGTCCCTAGCTCTCGTAGAATGCGTCGTGTGACACACGAAACTTTTGGTGCTCGTGCAGCCGAGCAGTTCCAGCCTCTGCAACAGAAGGAAGCGACGCGTCTCATTCAGGATATTCTACGAGACTCAGTCAACTGGGAGACCAGTCTGAAAAGGTTCGTCGTCCAAGTCTCCACAAGCCTCTCCGATGAGCGTGATCTGATTACTATGCGCATAATCAGATCCACGTCCTCCAACATTCTCACAGCAACCTACGGTTGGCCCCGCATCGACGACTCCTACGTCCCCCTCGTCAAACGCATCCACGACCACACCGAAACGCTCTCAAACGCATGTATTCCCGGGACAAGCATGGTGGACATGTTCCCCATCATCAACCACTTCCCGCTCTGGATGTCCAAATGGAAACGCGACGCGATGGCATGGCATAAGAGAGAGTCGAAGATGTTTGAAGGTTTTATGGAGGACGTCGAGAAGAAGATTGTACGTCGTGCTTGCTTCAATGATACGTGGTGCGGGTATTGACCCTATATGACGACAGACGGCGGGCGACACACGGTATAGCTTCGCGACTTCTCTCATCCAGGGGGCTGATAAGCACGAACTGTCAAAGAAAGAAGCAGCATGGCTCGCCGGGATCATGTTGTACGTATACTCCCTTGCATACATGCTACGTCTCTCTCAACCGTGACGGCTGTAGCTCTGCCGGAGCAGAGACCACCTCCGCGACCCTCCAAGCCTTCCTCATCGCCATGATCCACCACCCACATATGATGAAGAAAGCCCAAGAGCAAATCGACCGCGTCGTGGGCCGCGACAGGATGCCCGGCTTCTCAGATAGACCCCACCTGCCCTACATCCGTGCGCTTGTGCGGGAGATCTTGCGCTGGAGACCTGCAGGGCCTATGGGTATCCCGCGGCGTGCAGCAGAGGTACGTGTTTCGATTGCACTTCTGTCTTGGAATGTGTGCGGTCAGGTACTCACAAGCGACTTTCGTACAGGATGATTGGTATGAAGGGTACTTCATTCCGAAGGGTGAGTTTCGTGATATGACGTTTCCGCAGTCTCGTCTGACAGAACATCGTTTCTTTAGGGTCTATTTTGATCTCCAACATCTGGTTTGTCCTCCCACTTCGCCGAGAAACCCAACAGCTGCAACTAACCCGCTTCCTATATCCTTTCTAGGGCAACGAACAGGTGTGTATCGTACCCGTCTCACCCGACCTGTACTGTACTAACATGCATTAACGCTTCAGGGACCCCGCGCTGTACACCGACCCGGAAGAATTCATCCCAGAACGCCACTTGGACCCGACAGAGACGATCGACTTCGCACCGGAGAACACACACAACCTCGGGCACACCTCCTTCGGGTTCGGACGCAGGTCAGTCCCTTCCCCTCTTCTCTCTCCACTTTACACCCATATGTCGCGCGCCCTCTCCCACTTTCTCTCTCCACACTCCACCCCACATCCGATCTGCCCGACCTCTGAAAGACGCTGACTTCCCCATTTTGACGTTCTGTGTAACTTGTTGGTGATGTAGGGGATGCGTGGGCGTGACGTTCGCCTCCCAATCGCTGTTTATCAACATCGCGCAGCTCCTGTGGGCGTTCGACGTCAAGAAGGCGTTCGACGCGGACGGGAACGAGATCACCCCGAGTCTGACGGATGTCATCGATGCGGGCGTCACCGTGTACGTTTCTTCTCTCTTTCGTTCATCTCCCGCCCTTCTCTGTTTGTGAATTACGACTTATCGTGTTTCGTGTAGGGGACCCGCGTCGTTCCAGTGCCGATTGGTTCCTCGCTCGGAGGAGGTGCACGTTGTGGTGGAACGCACTGTTGCGAGCTGAACATGAGGACGTGGTTGTGCATGGACCGGCCCGCTCGTTGTACCGATACGTTTCGTTTTGTCAATGTACTTGATTTTTGGGCTCTGATGACTCGTATGGAAAGGAAGGGTCCAAGGAGGAACGTTTGCTACAGTCAGTGTATCTACTAATCTTGATTCAATTTCTTGCGAGTTCAGAAAATGTGACGGAGCAGAGAGCGTGACGAACATCTGGTATAATTTCTACTCGCCGTGTATCAGATTCGAGTTCGGTTCTGAAGCACTAGGACACAGCCGGGCAGATTGATATGATGACGCAACTAGTAGGACCAGCCTTGTCTCTTTCCAACCCGACCACTTCCACGACATGCTCTCATGCACTCTCACCTCACCCAAATCGAGATTCCAGACCTTCTCAAGATCTCTACGAATCATGCAAGACACCGCGGGCCCATCTCGGCGCCACACGAATCCTTCCCAATTTCCACAGCAAGGTTCATGACATGGACACGAGCACAGTGATGAACAGAAATCCAGGCATCACTTCTACGTCCCCACAGTCCTTCTGGCTTCTTGCGGGCGGTACGAGCCGAGTCCGAGTCCGAGTCCGAAGAACCCTAGGAAAGACTCAGAGACGGAGAGAACATCATCGCTTCTGTGGGTCTTGGGTTTACGGTATACAATTTGTCGGAAAAATATTTTTTCGGTTATAACATGGTTAGAACTTATA
>RWJN01000290.1:0-43108 GCA_004332605.1 Steccherinum ochraceum
TACCAGCATTGGGCCCATTTATATACATTTCAATCGCTGTGTATTGGCTCTTCGTGTTCCTGAGGACTATAACTAACGTTGCCGCCGTCTTTCTAACTTGCTACGTATATTTATATCCTGTCTTCAGACCCCATGCATTAAGCCCTAATGTACAGCGAACATTCTCTATACTCAATGACCCAATGACCCATGACATATCTATCACCTCAGCTTCGTCGTTCTCGGTGTCCAGACTAGCCAAAGTCACAACCTGTCAGCAGGTCATTTTTACCGCGACGGAACCGCACTAGTTCGTGCTTGGAGGGGGCCGAAAGTCTACGCCAAACAGAAATTTTGAACAGGGCATGAGGCAAATACGTCTCCGATGATGGTCTCCAGATCCGTTCGAGACAAGCTACTCTTATTCCCAGACAGGTTGAAGAACCTGAAGAGGAAATGGAGTTCGGAGGATGCATTTCGAAAGCCCATCACCTCGAAGCAGCCTTTCGTAGCCCTGAGATCGAGCCTGCTGAGCTGCGACGCACCCGCTATGGAGCGAGCACACCGCTGGAGGTAGTACTGCATGCTCATGGTATTGTCGCCCTGCTCGGCCCATGCATAGCAGTCTACTTCAATGTGAACTCTCGTATCGAATGGGAGGACGAGGACGCGGGCCAATGTGTCGACGGTAGGAATGTACTGTCTCTGCAGAACCTTCAGGGATTTCAACTTCGGAAGCTCCAGCTCTGGCGTGGGTCCCGCAACGGCACCGAAAGACGGGCCAGTGTAGAGAAGTTTGAGGTCCTCTAGAGACGGACACCGCTGCAAGGCATATAAGAGCTCGCTGACGCTAAGGTCGTGCGTGCCATGGGGTTGGGAGAGTTGCAGGACGACGAGATGGGTGGAAAAAAGGGCAGGGTTACGCGGGATTTTTAAGCCGTGCAATTTTAGTGTGTGCGGATGGCATGGCAAGCTGGCCAGGAAGGAGTCGAAATAGCTCGGTCCTCCAACGGTGGGAAGGCTTGATTGAGAGGTCGATTGGCTCTCTGCAATTCGAAGGGATGTGACTTTGTCGAAGGGTAAGGGACGAGTGTGCGCGTCGGGTTCGAGCATGTTCTCCAGCATGCAACCCGGAGTCTCAACATCCAAGCTCGTGATGCGGGACATCTCTGGGGCCAAAATGTCCGCAAATCTCCCATCGGGTGGTTGTTTTGACGGTCGGAACGTGACTGACAGAGGCATGCCCCGTGAGCGTTCGATACAAGCCAGCACATAGCCCGCATTGTGAAGACCGATACAGGTCCACAGGAAGGGCGAATCCAGGGCGACTTGTCTCCATCGTCGACAAACATGGCTAACGCGGAACCAACAATACGATGGCAGCGATATCTGCCTGCAGAAATTAAAAATCTCCACGAGGATTTCCCCAGGGAGTCGGTTTACGGTAGTTCGTCGGTTGAGAACTGCGTGGAGGGCGAGGAGGCGTATAGTGATTTCGCGAGCTTCCTTCTTCAGCAAGCTTTCCTGATAATCCTCGGTGTAGTTGAGACTCGCGATGCATGCTTCAACTTCAGAGACACTGATGTCCTCGTACATATGTTGCTGTCTTGGAGGTGCCATGTTCTACAGATGCAAAGGAAGCAGAAGTGCGTGAGCAATCCGAGTCCGTAGAGACGGATATAATTTGCGCACCATTGAGAAACAGGTCCAATCAGCTCGCTCGATTATCGCGCTTGGGATTCTTTGCTCTTATACCGCAGGTATTTGTCGCGAGGGCACTGGGATGCGGCTTTGCGACGAGGGGAGGCTATCTCTTGAGGATCGAAAGCAATCCTTGTATCCTTGGTGTTTTATATGCCTACTCGCCAACCTCGCTGCCCTCCATCACGATGCTTCCCTGCAGTGATGTGCGTCTCTGCATAATGATAGGCGTGGGATGGGCGTGTCCATGCCACGCCGCACAAGTATCGCAACCGCATCGTTCACCAGCCACACCAAACTCCGGCGGTCGTGATTACTCATGGCCCATGGGTCTCGTGAAACCATCCACGCTCGCCACGGAGATTGAACTCGCTGGGTATCTCCTAGTCCATCACAGTGAGGCACTGGACTGCACTGGCTAGAACCTCTGGCTACCCGCCGGCTTGCGGACGCCGAAGATCTCCGAAGATCCGCTTGGCGTGCTCAGGCTTGACCTCCTTCGACATCCGGATCTCCCAATCTCCTTTGAAGACTAAGTCCTCTTCGAAAACCAATCGAAAACGTTCTGCACTAGCACTTGAGCTGCTCCGCAGGGCTTCGGATCTTCACGCCCATAACACACTTAGTGCATGTTGAACTGCATGGATTCTTGTCTACGTCTGAATTAGCATGCGATGCATATATACAAGAGAAACAAAGGAATAAATAGCGCATGAGCAGTCCATCCTTTCACGGTATGAAAGTAGATCACAGATCACCTCTATACGTCCAAGTAGCCAATGCACCTTCCAACCTCGCTTTCTCCGCTCGGTAGACCTCTCTCTCTCTCCCACTCATAGTCTCGACAAATCCCTTCCCCAAATCCCTCTCACAACCCAATCAATCATCAAGAGCGCCCTTGTCCTCGAGCTGACCTGTTCGCTCCAGTAGACGCTGCGCCACGCGTACATCGCAAGCAGGCCACCCATGAAGCTCATCTGGCCCATATCGAAGACCGCGGCGTTTCCGATGTATGCCAGTGATCCCAGATGCAGGTATCGGAACGCGGACGACACGGCTTCATCTGCACCAGGACCCCACGCGATGCCATTGGCTTCGAGCGTGGCACGTTGGCGAGAGAGTTTGCTCAGCTTTCGGCCGAGGTATTTTCCTTGCTGTGAGGCGACCTGGGCAGTCTATGAAAAAGAAGGCATGAGAAGGCAGGTTATTGGTCGATTTTGTTGGGGACGTACAGCAGGCAGAGCAGTAATCTTATTCCCGATCTCTTGCAGCAGAACCGCAAGCTCGTTCAACGTAAGGCTGCTATCACCATCGGAGTCGTATAGATCGAATAGCTCCCGGACTTTATCCAGCTGCGACTCGGCCATTGGAATACGTTGCTTAATCCGGTTGACTGTTCCGACCATGCATTTCAGCACGCAAGTACCCAAGGTGTATCTGGACATGACGTACCCATGATTTGCCATTCGTCGAAGTCGATCTTGCCGTCTTTGTTCTTATCAGCCTCATCAACAAGTTCTAGTAAGTGAGAAACGACAGATGTTTCGATCTGCGCGCAAACCGGTACGTGAGTCACATGTACAACCTTAAAGGCAAAGCGTAAAACGTACCGTGCTGGCATCACCGATAGCATACACTTCACCGACCGGTGCACCCTTGACTCTCAGATGCGCATCTACCTCAATAGCTTTCTTGTGCACTTGATTCGGCCTATGCTACGCATTAGACAGACTCAAGATGATACAATCAAGAGGACTTACAGCAGACTTGACACCCGCGCAACGAAAGGGTTCATCGCGATACCAGTACTCCAAAGGACAAAGTTCGTGGGGATGTCGAATTGTTCGACCTTTCCGTCGGGTCCCTTGGTGGTGTACACGACGTGGTCAGGATGAACCGAGACGACTCGGGCGGACGTGAGGAGGTCGACGTTGTCTCTCTGGAATTTGGCCTGCGGAAAACTGGTCAGACGGCTGACTATTATGCGCTGGAATCTATCTGATTTTTACCTCGGCATACTTGGAGATAGCTTCGGAATACTGGGTACGTCGTGTCCAGTAAGAGAAGTGGACGCGGCGAGAGTCTACGAGGCACTCACTGTGTTCAAAATGTGTTCCCGACCCTGTATGACATGAATTGATACCTCTTCACGGCAGATCTTAGGGTACTGTTTGCGCCGTAAGTCGCTTGCTTCAAAGAAGCTCGAAGATCAAAGACGCACATAGTTCATGATGTCTTCCTGACAGAAATCATAGATCTCAGCTGCTGTCTCTACACCAGTCGGACCACCTCCACAAATGACGAAACTGAGAAGGCGGCGACGTTCTTCAGGAGAAGTAGTTGGCAGCGAAGCCGCTTCAAAGTTATCTGTAGCAAAATTGTTGTCATTAGATGTTTCAAGATGGCACAGTGAGTTCACGCACCAATAATTCGCTTTCGAATCTGCTGTGCATCACCAATAGTCTTGAGTTGGAAGCAGTTCTCCAGTCCAGGTACACCGTGAGTGGCAGACGTTGAACCACAAGCAATGATTAGCTTATCGTATCTAAGTAGTGACAGTGTCGTAAGCGTCGGTACTATGATGCACCAATGTTTGGTATGGTACTCACGGGACATAGACATGCTCCTTTTTGCCTGAACTGACCAATTCAACTTCTATAAGTCGTTGCGACATCACCAAATCGACTGCCTGAGAATAGGCAGCTGAGCACACAATCTCGTATAATGGCAGAAATTCGCGGAAGACGGACCTTTGCATTGATGAGATGTCCACGAAGACGAGCTATGATCTTTCGCAGAGGTTCTATCAGCGAGCGTACCGAGACGGTCCCAACGGCGGCAGCTATATGAAATGTCAGGTTACAATCAAAGACTACCGCTGATGTACGCACAAGGCAATAATGGCGTGAAAGTATTGAACGTTTCCGGAGAGATAACGGTGACATGGTAATCTCCGGGCCTCAGAGACGACAGAGCACCAATGGCCTAGCAATATTGAACGTGAGTGATACAGCACACTCTGGACGAAAACCAAGTACTCACCCCCCATCCACCACCAACAATAACCAAATGAGGCTTCTGCGCCAATTCTCTCTGCTCTATATCCTCAATATCTCCAAGGAACGATTGCACAATGGGAAGGTTTTTGGGACCGCCATTTTCGGGTTTCAAAGCTAAGGGATGAACCGGTACACCTTCAATGTGCTGCAATGACCTCAGTGAGTATTTAAACCAGTTCAAATCTCAATGAACGCGTACCTTTTCCGAGTAAGTGAACGCGTCGTGCAGAAAGATGGCAGCAGTGACTGTGAAGAGACCGACACCTGCTGAAGCGGTCAAGAAGAACGTGTATTTCGCGAACGTGCGAATCCGAGAGACGACTGTCGGTGGGGGCGGTGGAGTCTGCTTAGCAGAAGGAGGGGACTCCGGAGTCGGTGGAGTGTCTGCTTTCGTCGCTGCTGTCGAAGACAGCGTGCGCCATTGTAGGCGCGCTGCTACGGCTGCAACACGGGGTCTTGCAAGGCCATGCAAAGGTCGCTGGAGAAGGGGGGGCCGCGCGAGACCGACGCGAAAGTGTCTGGCAGCGAGACTCGCGAGCATTTGGACGCGAGACGAGCAGCTGCTCGAGGTCTATTATAGTAGAGGATGAAGGTCGTGAATGTTCGTAAGGGTATCCAGATGCTGCGAGTGTCGGTATCGGTATCGGTGAGAATGAGATGGGGGTTAAGGAATGATGGGCACGCACGTCGGCGACGGCGAGGAGATATAAAAGAGACAGCGCGGAGGGAGCGATCATGTACGTCACTAGGCGCTCATGCATAACTGCTCCCAAGGCGCCCGCACATGCCCTCTTCATCCATGGCCAATCACCATTCGTCCGACGTGATCCAGCCTCTCGTTCGTCCGAAAGATGGATGGAAAAGGTACGACAGATCTTCAAGAAGCGTGCACGCGGCGCCGTCGGACGAACGGGTCAGAACGATGAGCAAACCGATGTCCGACGACACAGCGCGCGCCGCGGACAGATCTTCGATCTGCCTGACAAATGTGGGTCCTCGCAT
Organism: Steccherinum ochraceum; assembly: GCA_004332605.1. Classification (NCBI taxonomy): domain Eukaryota; kingdom Fungi; phylum Basidiomycota; class Agaricomycetes; order Polyporales; family Steccherinaceae; genus Steccherinum; species Steccherinum ochraceum. The sequence continues at coordinate 5,742 of RWJN01000290.1, forward strand.
CTATTCGACGGTCGGCTCCTCGTAGAGCGAATCCAAAGCGACAGAACTCATAAAACGCAATCCAAGGTGCGTATATGCAACAATATCCTATGTTACAGATACTTATACTATTACGACAACCGTACTTACGTTCGCAAGGACAGCCGATTTGCCAGTGAATAAACGATACAAGGTTATGTCGATGACGTGCCGCTGTGTCTGTGACTTCAATATAGTCAGCTACGGCGTGGTGCAAAGGTAGCAGCTGATTCAGGCTCACAAATTTCGTATCCTCTCACCGACCAGCCGAGCGAGCCGAATCGTCGTTGGCCTCAGTGTCAGGCTCCTTCTCCTTCTTCACCTCCATCTCGATCTCCTCGCTCTCGTCCAAGACAGTAACATGATCTGATATCGTTGTAAGAGCCGTGTTCATCGTGTTCAACGTACACGATGTATGCGTCGCATGGGATGTGTCGGCCGTAGTGGTGGTGGCGCTTTTGGTCTCGCGCGCGGTATTTCGCCTGGACTTCCATCTAGGATCGAAATGAATGTGGCTGGATAGCACCCCTGGCTCTCGAGTGTGGAAGGTGAAGACGGTCTCATGAGCGAGCTGGCGCATGTTGAGCAGCATGCGGGAGCAAGCTACGCAGGCAGCTGCATTTGAGGGGCTAGAAAGCAATTCGATCATGTCAACGACACCTTGCCCTCAAAGATATGCGCACAGACGTACATTACAAACATCGGCGCTATTAGCGGCGGTGCGTAGACATAAACGAAGATATTGACAAAAAGAAGAACTGGGTGTGACGAAATTAGCATGCAAGATCGAGAGTAATATGGTTAGAAGGCCCTTACAGCAAACGCTATAAATTTCGAGACCGCCGAATTGGACTATCATCAGCAGTCGAAGGGCATGCATCAAATCACAACCCACCAAGCGAAGTAAATGGTAGAATCTCTGGCCTGTAAGCATAGTGTGCTCAGCCTCGTTTTTCTCAGAAACGAGGCGAGGTCACTCACAAGAAGTTTCAATGCTGGAGGTGTGTTGATCCGCCGCCACCACCATCCAAAGGCCTGCTGCCAGACCAGCAAGAAGTAGAAGCCTTGCGTCCAATGCGGTCTGAGTATCGCGTATATACCTAGATAAGGCGGATGGGAAGACTCACTCTCAACGATTAAAGGTGTAATCCAAAATCCAATACCGAGACTGGGGAACCGTCAGCGTTGGAGATCGTCGGCGACTCCTGAAATCCTGGAAGATACATACAAAGGTACAGACAACGCCCGACAACCAGGTAGGTCGGGGTATAATGTAGAAACTGTTCGAACACGATGAGTAGATAGCACAGCGTCATGGGTAGATGCTGAACACACCTGTCAGAGGCACTGAACCAAAGTAGCCGGCGAAGATGAGTGAGACGTCAATCAGATCACTGCCTGCGAAATGAGGGGTAGCTTGAGCATCGAGACGCATGGTCGACTGCTGAAGTGAAAGTGACTAACAGATATACAATGTAATGGTGAAGGCGACGATTAACTGGCCAAGAGATGAGATTGAGAAAAGCAAAACATGGTGGGCTACAGACCTGTTGCCCTCGATCTGTTCAGCAAAGCGTAACGTGTGAGATGAGGATAAAGGGGCCAACTGTTGCAAGTTACTCACATAGTGCCCAAACGCGTAGAGCAAGAATGGCTTTCGCAGAACATATGAGTAGATGTTATATAGGGACGCGACATACATATGTACCTTCGGTAATGCCGGTCGTGAGCGAAATCGAACTGTGCATGCATCGTGTGAGTAGCGGTTCTGACAACGCAGGCAAGAAGAGTGCTTACACAGAGAGCCAGTGGATATAGAACCCGCAGCTAATGAACATGGGAGGCACGTCAAGTTCGATAGCACACTCTCCTGAAGTGTACTCACAACTGGGAAAGCAGCGTATTCAGAGGATGGCAGGCTAACCATGAAATTCGGCGACTCACCCCAGCAGAAAGACGAGAAACGCCGCCGACTTGAGGAGGTGAGAAGTTGAACATGACAATCACGGAGAAAGCACGAGCCCACGTACCAATAGCATTGAACCTGGGACGCAGTACATTGTGAGCTCTCAGGCACACGACGAGCATTAGGAAACTCACACAACAATGGTCCCGACGACATACCGGTTCAGGAGGAAGAGAACTTTCGTGACCGTCCAGTTAGACCACCAGAAGCTCTCAACCTCCTGACCGAATGTTATTGCATGGTCATATATAACTAAGCCTGCACACGCAGCTGCAAAACAAAATCTTGAGATTCGCCGAACGAAGATATATGCCATGATTCGCAAACGTACCTCCCAACCAAGTATATGCATACGCTTGACCGGCCTTCTCCCACTCCTCGGCGTTACTGGACATACAGACGTCGCCCCCGGCGTATCCACCAGCCCAGGAACCGACAGCGCAGAGGCGAGCACGTAGTACCGAAGGTTGGCGGGCGAGGTCGGCGGAAGGGAAACATACATAGCGTTCCGGACTCGCCAGCTGTGCTATATAATGAAACAATGAGTTGTGCTCGATTTCGTCCACGTAACGCTCAGGCCAATATCGATCGTTGCTATTCGCGGAACTGGAGGGGCTTGGTTTTTTTTCAAATTTTTCATGAGCTCGCTCCCCGCCCGCTCGTTTCAGATGCCGGAGCTAAGTTCAGGCCGTTCGGACTAGCAACTGCACCCTCGTGCTCGAAATCCTTGTGTTATAACACCAGCGTGAATTCATAGGCATGGTAGTGGTGATGTAGATCCACTCACTCAATTTGCAGCGGCCTCCGAGTCCATCTCAACTTCTCAAGAACCGGGCTTCTATAATTACAGTCTTCCAAGTAACCACGTTGCGGGACCCACGGAACTTTCTTTGTAAGGCCTCTCTGCCCGGCCCCGACCCATTGTCCTGTGGCCGGAGAGTGATTGCACTACGCATAAATATTGGCGAATTATGCAACGCGCAGTCTCGACATGTACACTCAATGACATGTACCTGGTAGGCCGAGCGAGCTCTTGGCAATGAAGGTCGGGGGTCTCCTGCGTTACCCACACTAGCCATAGCAGCTAATTCGTTCCAGGAGAGCGAAAGGACCCGCGGAATAAATCGCAAGCCGCAAATCGGCCCACGGCGAGCCCGGTTCAACGCCCAGTGAGTTTCTGAGAAAGGCTGGGAAGCTGGGAACGAGCTGGAAAAACGAGGTATAACCGGTGGCCTGAAAATAGTAGAACATCATTGAAATTGTTGCGGATTGAATGAAGGGGTACGCGTAGAAATGAGTGTCTGGGTAGTCCGTTACACAATGCAAATTGAGGGAACACGTAGAGGACGGACGAAGTAGCAAAGCGAGATTGAAAAGTGTGCACGTGAAAGCGTCCTAGGATAAGAGAAGTTCGAATGCAGTTCCAATTTCAATAGTCCAAATGATGATGAAGTCCGAAAGGACCGGGTCGATATACGAAGATGAGAAGGAGCGCGACCTACGCCTACAACGCGCGTCGCGGGATCATTTCAGGTGGGCAAATCCGACTCCTGCGGGTGCATTCGTTAGATCGGCGGGATATGCGCAATGTAAGGACAAGTACGTACGTTTACCGGTCATATCATAGGCAGTGTAGATGTTTTCCAGCCATTTCTGGCCCAACATGAAGCTGCCCTGGCCGGCGCTGGCCATCCAGGAGTAGGCGAGATCGTTGGTGAGGTTCAAAGACGGATACAGAGCCTTCGGAATGAGGTACTTGGAAGCCGGCACAACGAAAGTTTGGTCACCCAGACCAATTGTTAAAGAGGGTAATGAAGTGGCTGTTGCGTTGGCGGGGAATGCAAGGAAACCTTCGAGAACTCCAGACTCGACGATGGCTGCACCGGGCACGGCGTGCAGGATGGCGAAGTATGAATCGCTATAGCCATAGTCAGGGTCATGAGGCGGCAGGCATAAGGGTAACTACTCACAAAGGCACACCAATAGGTAATACACCGGTATCCGTACGACCGGGCATGGTGGTGTTAGTCAACTTCAAGTTTCCAAAGCTCGAGCTCGCGACCTGAAGTGCAACATGAGATGCCAGTCTGACGCAAGACAACATGACTGCTTACATTGAACGCCCAGCCGAAGTTCGTGGGCGAGTTTTGCGGCAGCCAGACGACATCGCCTTGACGTGACTGAAGTGAGCAGCGCAAGCAGTAGTATTGAAGAGGGAACCGCACCTGTAATCTTGTCCTCGTCGACACCGCCAAAGCAGATTTCTCCCTTGGTAAGCTGAAGACCCGAGGTTGAATCCAGGCTACTGATGCTAATGCCGAACATAGCATGTTCTATGGTGCCTTCCGCAACCAGACTTTGGACGAAGGTGTTGGTACTATTGTGATCAGTAATTTGGCCGGCGTTCGAGTCTGCGGGTCCGAGGCCCACTGTGCGAGGTAGGTTGGAAAGAGTCCGAGAAGCAGAACGGTTGCACTCACAAATACCATCAATTGGCTTGACAAGATCAAAACCATTGGTGGAGTTGGCTGCACCAATGATTTGAGACTTGACGACTGCAGAGCCGATGGTGACAGTGTCGTTGTAGGCAGTGCCGCTCGCGCCACCTGTGCCATACCCAATGCTGAAACCAGTGTTCAATCTATAGGTAACCCAGAGATGAGATTTACTTCTGTGAACACAGAACTGGAGGGACGTACGGGTGGGTGTTCGGACCTGGAACAAAAGCCTCTTGTGCCCCTACCCATAGAATCGCACTCCCAGTATCAATCAAGACATCACTGAAAGTTTGACCTTTCCCAGCTTTCACTGGATTGAGAACAGTGAGACGACCGGTGGAATGCACGGGATATGGGCATAGAGGGCTTACCGGAAGCAACAACTTTCAAGACCGCGTTATTTATGGGAGTCTTAGGATCCTTTGAACCTGCCAAACGCGCGAGTTTAGATTGGCACAAATTCCTGGCAACCATCCCTCTTACTGGCGAGCTTAGCGTTAAGAGCTGGTTGCGACTGAGCATCTGAAGGAGCGAGCCTGTGCAAACACTTCCGTCAGGACGCCATGTGCATCTCAAGGCTGCAAGACCTACAAGGTCGACCTGAAGGGGGCCTTGAGAAGATTCGACGCGGCCAGCGACGGAGCGACTGTAGCGGCGAGACAGGTTGCAAAGAGAGCAAGGTTGCGCATCTGCATCGTATTCAGCTTCCACCCAGCATGACAACCTTGCACACGACACACCTTTCAGACGGAGAAACTAAGGATCGCGGCGAGTTGACAGGGAAAGTTGTCGGTCAACGACGGAATTTGCGGTCGTAAGGAGTGTGGGTGGGGAGCAGGTCGTGGTACGACCGTGCCGTTGACGGACAAGAAGAGGAGGCAGGGTATTTATGTAGCTCATGACCGAGGATGAGTTTAGCGGTTCGGATTCGAACATCTGGTGATGGACGGCGGAAAGAAGGCGATCCACCCTTCGACGACGCGCGAGATGCTCCACCCTCGCGTGAGCCGCGTGCGCCCAGCAGACCGCGACGCGACGGTTACCGGCTTGTTCTCTTCGCATTATGATTTGATCTCGAGCGGTCACACAATCTCGCTGTACTTCATGGAGGAAAGCTATGGTTTGCTACAAGGTGCCGTCGCGAAAGTGGCTAATTTCAGGACTCAAAGAGCCAAGAAGCTTGGGTGGTATCAGGTTTCGTAGTATTTCTATCTGATCATTCCTGCCATTCATATGACCCTACGATCGCTGTTCGGCCACTCAGGGATCCCTGGTTTGGCGATAAAATCGTCATTCGTTTGTTAGGGATGTCCATGGAATGACTACAGCGACATGGGGTAAGCTTCTGTCGTCACCTCGAAAGAAGAGATATGTTGTACTCACACCACCACGAAGCCAACTACACTGAGATCCAAAATCTCTTCATCGTACCTCTCTATCTCGTCAGGATTCGGAGGTGCAACAATAGCAAGCACGGCATTGTATAAACCAGACCCAGGCTGAGCAGGGTCGACGTGCAAGGGTTGCATTTCAGACACTACCCTGGTCGCTCCGATGGGCAAAGCGGACGTAGGAGCCATGGTCTCTGAAATATTGGTGTGAGCATTTATCGTCCCTGAATGTTACAGTTCAACACCGGACGTACCCTCTCCAATTCTCCATATGGACAGGTCGTTGAAAGAGACGATCGAACTGAGCGGAGCTAGAGTCAAATCCATACTCTGTTCACCACCAATGAGGTACCCTGTCAGGGGAGATGCGTTTGCGAAAGACGGTAAACCCGGTGGTGGTTCCACACGTTCTCCGTACATATACGAATGCATCTGGTACTTGTGGACTCGGGCACGATATGATGCGTCGAGCTCGACGACCTAAATTGAGGACCAAGTGAGTACTACAGTGCTCAGACACAATGTGTACCACGTACGCCACCGGACTTTGGTATCTTCACAACAGTCACTTTAGATCCGTATGTTCTTTGCATTTCCACATTGAGCTTTTCATGTCCAACGACAACGATAACGTTTACTGCCGCGCTCAATTAAAGGTAGACTTGGCGAGAGGGGGAAATACGACCTACTTTGAAAAGCGTCGACACATGCCTTGATAAGTGACTGTCTGTGTTCACTGCCGGGGCCCGAGCTTGCAGCAAAAGAGGACGGCGTATCCACAATCAGACCGGAGGAGCGGCCTGCAAAACGCTAAGCATAAGTTGCACAGGGCCAAAAGAATTTGTCGTACCTTGCATGTCCGTATCCCATCTGTCCCATATATTTGTTCCCAAATTCCGGATCAGACGGTCCATGAGCAGGGGGTTGCGTTTTGTCTCTGCGTGACCGTACCAGTAGCCGAAAGGCAAAAGGGCATTTGACGACAGGTGTGAAGGGGCACTTGTTGCCGCAGAACCGAGTGTATGCGCTGGAGTGTAGGTTTGTAGGGGTATAGAGATCTGCGTAGCGGATATGGTGCCCGGTAACATGGATCCACCCTTGAGTTACATGACTACCGGTGAGATGCAGAATGCGGCTTTGCAAGACGGAGAGCGTACCTCGCTGGGGTCAACGTTTACTAGCATAGGACTCCAATCCTGACCCGCCCTTGTTGCATAATTCACCAAGATTTTCGCGATTGTCGTTTTGCCCGAGTTCTCAGGACCAAGAATCAGCACCCTTGGCGCGTTGGCGAGTTCACCTTCTCTGTCGTCCTCATAATCCTCTGGCGTAGCTGTCTCTGGATGCGCTTCGACTTGAGCATGGTGCAATGCCTGCGTTCGCATTCCTTCAAAAGCAATGTGCAGGTTCGCATACGCATTCATAGGCGTCTCATCCGAGACATACTCTGTTGAAGGCTGGCCTATGACGTGCAAGACCAGATGATGGTCAATACAACGCGACACGGCGAGTAAAGGAGTAACTCATCTCAATGGTGCATCCCTGCCATGTAAAAACTGCTCCTTTGCACTCCTCGTAGAACAGATATATTTTGTTCTCCACTAACTCGGCTCCAAAAATCTCTGCCCGACCGCGAAGGAGCTAGGAGAACTACGATCAGCGCGTGCAAGAAGAGAGGATTTGAAAAACTTCACCTTGATAGCCAAAGAGGTCCCAGCATCGAGTTCGAACCTGTACTCAGTCTCCGCATCCAACGTCCACTCCCGAGAGCGACGCTGATCACTGTGGTCAACTGTGCTGCTCCCACTCGACATCACGCGATGGGGACTTCACGCCAAATGAATGTATACCGACAATGACTGCTCAGTCTGCTGTCCTCGATAACAAATGGGGTCGAGTTGCACTGTTGCAACGCGTCGCAGGGCGGAGATGATGATTCGGGTTAAGGAAGTGAGTGAAATACGGCGCGAGTACCGTCATCTAGTCGTATTTACGTAATTAGTGACCGGAATAGCGAACGACTCGGAACGAGATGAAGGAAATCAAGTATTTCCTTCGTACTGTAGAGAACCGTGGAAAATGACAGCTACGTCCCAAGTCTCCCTCGCACTCAAGCGTTACTAGTAACCGAATCCAAATCTCCCGACCTTTAGCCAACCAAGATCGTTGCGCTGAACCGCTTCGACTTGAACAGCCTCTCCCGCTCGAGCTTCTCGTATCACTTTAGCGCAAAGAGGCGGAGAATCGGCGACCTCGTAGTATCTACTCCGGACTTCTTTCAAAATCACCACGTCCTCCAAAGTCGCCACTGCTTCTGCAAGCTGCTGTGCATAGTCCATTGTGCCCATAGATTTTAGAGCATCCACTCCTTCCCTGCCGATCGAATAACCGAAGTCGTCCGCAACATGTACAACTATCTGCAGCTCCCTCAATGGCGACTTTGCGAAAGTGATAACTAGTGCGTCCTGAAGGGATAATCAAACGTCAAATGCTTAAATCAGCCCATCTGGAGGCAAACACAACGAACCATGAAAGCTTGTAGATTGCCATTCCGTGTAAAGAAGTCGATCTGCACGTAAAGTTCGGTGACAGTCGATTCTGGTACTATGCTCGACACTTTGTCGAGCTCGAATCGCGACGCATCAAGTCGAAGACTGAGCGTGCAGGGCTTGAGGACTTGCAACAAAGCGTCGAATAAACCTGCGGTATCGGGCTCGAGATCCGCGATGTCTCCCCAGTACCGAACGCGAGAGACCAGACCGGATACGTAGCAAGGTATGATGTTTGCTGACAGAAGATCCAGAGACGGCCAAGCTGCACGTGTAAGCTGCACGTTGCGCTCACGGCATTCAACAGCAGAAGACAGGCCTCCAAACTCATTGTAGGTGCTCCATTTCACAGCCTTGGCGTTTGGAAAACAGTCCATGATGAGATTCATGTTCATGTCTGCGTCCCGATTGCCAAGGTGAAGCGTCAAAGCTTCGACGTGAGGGAGGACTAGATCTGCGGGAGGGCGGACACGAGATAGACCAACGCCTTCTAAACTCAACGTCTGCAGCGTGCCGCAAAACGGTCGCAGCAGAGAGACAAGGTCCAACATATCAGGTTGCTGCTGTGATTCGATGCGCAATGATTGGAGTGGTGACTTGAGACCTTTCAAGATGTCTTGTGCCTTTGGACCGAAATCGTCAAATTCCGCTAAGCGAATATTTCGGAGGGATCGCAATGCAAGAGAAAGGCCAGGTTCATCCATCCATCTGGGCTCCGACAATTCCAGCCTCAACTCTCGCAGTTTCCTTGCGCGCTGAACAACCTCTAAACGCGCTGGTTTGGTCCTAGCACATAGCTCCACACGCTCGGATACGTTGCCCTCCATTTCTTCATCTTGCCATTGCTCTGTTATCAAACCGATGTCGGTGTCCCCATAGAAGCGGTAGACGTGTGCCCGGCGTATATGGCTGGCGCGAATGTCTTCCTTCAAGATGAATTCGCACAGAGCCGCGCACCGATAGACGTCGCCTCCAAGTTGGACCTCATACAGTCGCACAGGTATACACGCTTGGTACACGCTGCGGCATGTACGCATGTAGACGGCTAGCTCTGGATCATCGAGAAACCATGCGAGCTGAAGAAGGCAGTCCCAGTTCAATGCAGGTCTATATTTGCTTGAGCTGTCAGTGAGAGGTCTACATGCTATAAAGACGACGTGTTTACCGTGAGGTCAACAGTGACATGTTGATCATTCGCGTGCTCGCGTCGAAAGATGTGTAGGAGAGAGGATGAGAGAGAAAAGAGATTGGATGTCCACTGTAGAAACGTCGACGAAGCCTAGGAAGAGATGAAACGCTGCAAATAAGATGGGCGCTAACATCAAATACCGTCACGTGATTGCGTTCGTTGAATTTGGTTGGAAATTTGAAAGCAAACCTGATTCCTCGCTCGCGCATCCATCTTGAACTCAAACACCCATCTTCCAGCATCGGCGATATCACGACCTTCACGCTCCTTACGAAGAACTGCAAATTCTCCGCGCGCGCATAATTCACCAGCACGCTCATTCTACTTCACACCATTGCACTTGGCCCTCGGAAGCTATCTCATCATGATGTCTCCAATTCTTCAGTCTATCCGACAGGCGGCCATTCGCGCGGAAGGCGTGTCGTTGATTCTTAGCCCTCTCGGTCCTCGCTGTCTCGCAACGCTTGTGAGAGCAATTCTCCGGGGCGAGATACTGTGGCACCGCAGTTTACTTGCTGCGTTTGTCTGCATCGCGTATATATTCTTCCTTGCATGCTTCCAAGTAGGATGTGCAGCAGTTCAGGCAAGTACGACTACTTGAGAGAAGCTGCGTATGATTGATGAACCATCCGCCACCAGCACACTCTTTTCGCGTCGTTGTTTGGCTTTGGGAGACGTAACCCCAACTACGAGCAAATGTATAGGGATGCCCAACGACGTCTGCAAAACCTTCGCGTACGTTATGAGGTGAGTCTCGCTGAGCTTGTGATATGAACGTGCTCAATGGCTATAACTGTAGGAATTAATGAATAGCCAAGATGTGGCACGACTCGTAAATGCATCCAACGTCAGGAAGCTTTCAGAGTCCCGCGCGAGATGCAAACGCCTGCGAAAGGAGCTGGACTCGTACACATCTCAGTCATGGACAGATGTAGGCTTCTCTATCATCACGGCCGGATCGTAACGTCTCGCTGATTGCACATGGCTTCAGGTCGAAGGCGCTGTCTCCGTTGTCTCTCATCAAGATACCCGCGAAATCAACGATATGCGCAAGAAGATCAAGGAGAATGCAGAGGAACTTCTTACTCTTCGTGCTCAACTACAAGACAAAACCTCTGCCTTGGAACGAGAGCGGGAGTCAAATATCCAGCTGAATATGACGCTCAGGTCCACTCGTAAATACCTAATCGAGGTCACCGGTCAACTCCACGCGACGCAGACGAGGTTCCATTCATATCAAGCCGATAGGCGACTGTCAGCCTCCTACGAAGCCGACTTAGAAGAGAAACTCAGCTGCAGCTCGAGGCACTGCCAAGCACTGACCGCGGATTTGGCCAAGTTACAACAGGAGCACTCCTTGCTTCAGGGCGACTACCGAGCTTGTTGCGATAGACTGGCCATAGCTGAAGACTTCGCTGGTCTGGACGCCGTCTTCACTCCCAAACCGGCAGTGGTAGGCGATGCTCTACTTCTGGTGAACGCCAATCCTTCGTTCAATCATGTCCAGGCGACCGATCTCTCTGGCAACGGGCCAAGACTGCAGGTTCTTGAGTCCTACTCTGATCATGGCGCGCACGCTGGTACTGCCCAATCGACTTCTGGTTCAACCTTGGATAAAACGCTGCCTGTCGAACTTAACGACGCCCTCGACGCTTACAGCGAGGCTCAAGAAGCATCCTTCACTTACGAGGCGTTTCTCCTGGAGAAGAACGAAGAAGACAGAGTCGAATTGGAAGCCCTGAGAAGATCGAATGAGAGTTTGGTCGCCGACTTTGCCGACTTGCTTGCATCCTATAAGGACCTCATCCGAGAACTTCGGGCAGCAAATTCACTTTGCCTCACACAACGTCTTGGCCTTACCGACTCTTGTTTACGCACCTCTGGCGACTATATCCCGGATCGTACTCTGGCTACTCGAATCTGAGCTTCTGTGCTGGCGTCTTCCGTCGACGGACGTTAGTTGAGTTCTAGGCTCCTGGAAGAATCGTCGCATTACTATTTTACACCACATCTACATGTACTGCACACCACTATATTTTAGTATACTCATCTACATACACCTGTTGAACGGTATTTTGGTCGACTCGTCCGATTTTTGCATGAACATCCCGAAGACGAAGAAGGAGCAGTCACGTGTTCACCGCCAGCGACGCGATTCGCGTTGTATGAGGCGCTCAAGACGCGCTTTTACTTCCGACAGCTTCACTTGAGGAGGAGCACCATTTCCTGGACTTCGTCGCGCCCCCATTCTGCCCCAAGACCCTCCTTCGTATAGCGAACGCTGGTCTTACTCCAATCACACGTTTGGACAACCAGCTACCAGTGCTCTGGTCATGTCTTCAATGTTCGGCGAACCCAGCAGCCTCTTAGGCGGTACTTTGCTCGCGACTCCTTCGGACGACGACGTTGGAGCACCTGCCACAGGACGTCAAGAAGTAGACGCGTTTGTACTTGGAGGATTGCTAGGCGGAGAGGAACCAGAGAAGCCTACGGAAGACCACGGCTTTGGAGGTGCGCAGCTTGTTGCTATTGGCCAACATTGCGTGTCTGACACAATTCTTCAGACCCTGGCCTACTGGGAGACGCGTTTCAGCCGACGGGTCTATTAACTGAAGAGTCTCCGGCTTCTGGTGGGTACGTCTTTGCAGGAAAAACGCGTCTCTCATGCTCACATACGCTTCTTCCTGCAGGTAGCTCGAATGATCTACAACCAACGTCACAAACGCAAGATACTGCAACTCAAGACTCACAAGGTCTTTCGCTCTGAATCACAATCTCGGTACGATGTTTAACGCGAATCTTGGCAGAGCTACTGGATCCTCGTCCTTTGGGCCTTCCAAGTGTCGTCGCAAGGTCTACTTCCGGGCCAACAATTTTGAGCCCGTCTATACGTGCCACAAGCTATGATGGGACCCCCGTGTACCTTCGCAGGAAACCTCGAAAGTTTGAGAGTACCGTTTTGGTATGTCGCTGCCATCTTTGATCTTGTGCAAGCTTATAAAAAGCGATCTAGAACCCCACCAGCACTCGTAGCCAAGGCGTTGGTAAACTTCTTGACGTCCCTATGCACCGTCTTATGGATGAACTCTCGGCCACCACAGCTGCCAAGCTGTCTTTACAGTGAGTGTCGTATGTTTTTCTGAATGCACGCGTATCTGATCAAACTGGCAGCGACCAACCAGTCGCTTCGACATCAGCAGTCTCTCCGGAATCAACGATGTGGGTTGACCGATACCGTCCTCAACGATATATGGACCTCGTTGGCGATGACCGCGTACATCGAGAGGTCATGGCATGGGTCAAGGAATGGGACTTCTGCGTGTTTGGAAGTAAGAAGGGGAAGAAGCGGGCGAGGGATGACGAGAAGCAGGACGAATACCGGCGGCCGAATGAGAAGGTATGCACTCTTCGCATTTCTACCAGCTGTTACTGATGCGACGAGTAGCTGCTATTGATATCTGGCCCACCTGGACTGGGCAAGACGACTCTTGCCCATATTGTTGCCAAGCAAGCTGGGTATAGCGTATTTGAAGTCAATGCCAGGCAAGCTGGAGTAGTCTTCATAGCGATAGCTTTGACTGATCTTGTTCCACAGTGATGCCCGTTCTGCATCAGCCGTGGACGATCGCATTCGTCCCGCGCTGGAAACTGGGTCCATGATTGGCAGTAGCAAACCCATTCTCGTGGTCATAGACGAGATTGACGGTGCAACAGGTGGTTCAGACAACGTATGTATTTCACTCACCCAGTCAGAGTGAGACTGACGGTGTATCAGTCAGGTGGCTTTATTCACAAGCTGATCTCTCTAACATACGATATACCGCGGAAGAAAGGTAAACTGAACTTCGGAAGCTGCATTCAGTAGCAAGTATATTGATTTCGGTTAATGTTCTCAGGTCGAAGCAAAAAAGAGCAAACCGCTCGGCCACTGCTGCGACCGATAGTGTGCATATGCAACGACCTGTATGCCAGTTCACTCTCGAAGCTACGCCCCCATGCTCGTATCATCCGTTTTTCGCGACCCAATGATTTGCATTTGGTGCGACGACTACGCACTATATGCGAGACGGAGGGTCTGAAGGCGGAATCCAGAGCTCTGTCAGCACTTGTGGGCCTTGCTCAAGGCGACTGGAGAGGCTGTCTAAATACATTACAGGTGCGTTATATCCGTGTTCATTCGGGACTTCTGCTGATACTTTGGCACAGCTCATCAAGGCTCGCAATAAGGTGGTCACAGAATCAATCGTCCGCAAAGCCACCGCAGGCATGAAGGAAGCTGACATGTCACAGTTGGCGGTGTTGAACGACCTATTCACGCCGATGTCTCGGAAGCGAGCAAAAGAACTTGGTGTCACTGAGGAGGAAGAGGCCAGATACGTCACGAGGTTGAGTCGAGAAGTTGAAGGCAGCGGCTCAATGGACCGGATAGCAATAGGTCAGTTGGTATGATTTGACGACACGCACGAAAGGTTCTCAATTCTTTTGCAGGTTGCTTCGAGCACTACGCCAACCTTCGCCGCCATGATGCCAACTTCTCAAGATACCTGAAGGCAAATGAATGGCTCTCCACATACGACGTTATGTCAGGACAGATGTGGGCCGAACGAGAGTATGCATCCATGCAATACTTGCCATACCTTCTCGTACCCTTCTATCCACTGTTTCAAGAACGCGGCGGTCCCAAAGTGGAGCGACCTAAAGTTGACTGGGAGGTACGTCCGCGTGCCCTGGCTCAGCCCAGAATGTAGCTCATGATTTTGTCGCTCGCAGCAACATACTATCACGAAGACGAATGAAGAGATCTTCAAGTCCCTGGCTGGAGGTCTGCGGACAGCTTGCACGAGACATGGCGGAGCGTATCGGCACTTCACCAGTGATGTTATCCTTCAGTTGGAGTTCACACCGTTCATCAACAGGATCATCTCGCCGCCTTTACGACCTGTAAGTCACTCCCCTCATATATCTTCTCGAATAACGATATTGACTTTCTCAACAGGTCAACAGACAAGTCATCAAACCGGACGAGAAAGCCCTACTGGATCGACTGGTGGATATCATGGTCTCACTTGAGCTACGGTTTGTCCAGGACAAGACCGAGGAAGGCCAGCTCATGTACCGTCTAGATCCGTAGGTTTAAGTATGCTCATGCGCGTCGCAGTGTAAACTCATGATTTTCAACACGCAGTCCGATAGACGTTTTCGTCACGTATGACGGGAAACGTGCTTCCGATATCGCTGTATCTCGCTACGCTGTTCGCCACCTTGTTGCCAGTGAAGTGAGTCTCAGTTCGAGCGATATCCTGTCATGATACTGAACCATGAAGTAGATCGACGCCAAATTCATTCACAGGGAAGCGGAGTTCGTAGAGAAGACGAAGGAGACGAAGAAACGTTCGTTCTTCAATGCTAAGTAAGCTATGGTCGCTTTCATGATACTCGCAACCGTAAGCTGATTTTCCTTGCAGCAAAGACGAAGCAGAAGGTCAGCCTGAAGGCGATGGTAAACTCATGGCCGGTGAAGCACCGGACCATCTCGTCACGAAACGAGCCAAAACGGACAACGGCATTGTCGAGAAGGTGGGCAACGTGATACTTAGTCTCGTGTATTCGCTGACAACCACGATCGTTCAGGCCGCCGTTGACTTCTTCGGTCGACCCATTGTGCAATCAGCCTCATCTACAAAACCCGCCAGCACCACTGGTAGAGCGTCCAAAAAGCGGGAAGGAATCGTGTTCAAATTCCGAGAAGGAAACTCTGCTGCGGTGCGGAGACCGGTCAAGGTCTCCTCGTTTTTGTAGACTTTCTACTTGTAAATTATTTGCTACACTCTGTATTTGGACACTGTCATGGGACCAGGATTGTATGAGATGCGTATGCGATTTACTCTCGGAATCGTGACGGTGAAATCCACCCAGAAGCACGCGTGTGCACGTGACCGCGTCGACCCACGTCTCGTCCTCCCGCTTGCGCTCGTTCGCCATGGCTTCTCTACCCACCGTGACCCTCCCCAAACCTCTCCACCAACTCTTCTCCCTCTTCCCTCTCCACACCTTCCCACCCGTACCTGTACCCACACGAGCAAACCCCATCACCCGCCCAACACTCTGGGTCCACCCACCACGCACGACCGAAGAGCCCTCCTCCGAAGTCTTCAGCAGCGACGTCGAATGCCTGAAGTGGCAAGCGTACTTGGCCCTCAGAGGCGTCGCGAACGTCGCGCTGCGGTGGGACGTCTCGCCGGACGGTGCGATTGAGGGGAGGCTTCCCAATTTGCATGTCCCGTTGGCGGAGAGCAAGGATGGCGGAGGGGAGTTGTTGCCTGCTGCGTCTATCGCGGATTGGGTGGACGGACAGGTGGGCGAGACGGGTTCGTTGGAAGGATATGTGGACGAGGCTGCGAAAGATGAGAGTAGAGCTTGGGTTACGCTGTTAGAAGGCAACGTCCATGCTGCTTTGGTGCGTTCGTTTCTGCCTTGTCTTGGTATCATGCTCTAACCTCCAATTTTGAATATGACAGGTGCTGTTCCACCCCAAACCATTGACCCTCCAGTCTTTGATATCCCCCTTCCAACCGGCCGCCCGTCCAATAGAGAGCATGCTCACTCCGCCACCACCACCATTGACGGGTCTGAGCTCGCTACTCCCCGTCTATGGCTTCCGCATCGACCGTACCGCGGTTGAGGAACGTTATAAGGAGGCAATATCCTCTTTGTCTGAACGGCTAGGAACAAACAAGTGGTTCCTAGGCTCTTCGTACGTGTATGTACTATCGCGTCGCAACTGAGTGCTTACACGTTTTTGGTTTTGGATAGTGCGCCGACCGCGTTAGATGCTCTACTGTTTGCCTACCTGCACTGTTTGCTACACTGCCAGGACAACGCGCTCCGTTTCGAGGTGACAAGAAGAGTGAACTTGGTTGCATGGGAGCGCAGGGTACAGACCGAAGTACGGGCTGCGTTCAAGCCAGTATACTAGACTGTAGACGTACACGCCTTCATGCTATCCGTGCACCTCACATGATATCTAGAAGTCGACCATTCAACAAACGTGCAGACAGAAAAAAGCATAGCATTGTGGGATCGTAAGCGCATCAAGCCGTCGTACAGGAGAGAAAACTATATACGCATCTAACCAAAATACCCAAAAGGAAGCTAGAAACTAAAATGAACTGTATATCTAACACGAAGCAAATCGAGGATGAAGCAGGGGGTTTGTGCACGTTCGCCAGCAAATACACCGTCAGGAGTCTGGACGTGACGCGTTGCTCGTTCATTGGACCTTCTTGGGTTCGGCGTCGGTGAGCTTGGGCGCGACGTCGACTTCGAAGCGTTTGCGAAGGGTGGCGATCATCTTGTAGAACCTACAGCGAAGGAAAGTACTATCAAGACAGCGCAACGCGCGTGTATTAACTGACGACCTACCAGAAGATGTTCAAACCGTTCAACACGGTGTTGCCAATAGCAAGAGCAACGAGATAGAACGTGTTGATCTCGTTCCGCACATTGAACAGCGTGACGAAGAACTCGGAGCTCTAACAGCAATTCGGGGTGAGTGACACGCCAGCATGAATAGCAACGGACGCACCATCCAGATTCCATACACCAACCTGACACCGAAGAACACACCCAGTAAGAGGATACCATTCACGTATTGATAGATGCTACCAGTGAGGTCGAGTTTGTCCAAGAGCCTGTTGCGAATTCGAATGCATTTATGTAGCTGAAACGCTGCTGAGACGAAGCGGTTTCATGACTCACCAGTGGATGTTCAGGAATGGGGTGCTCAGTTCCCAGAGCAGGAAGCGGGGAGAGTAGTAGCCCAAGAACGGTCTCTGAACATTGGAAGCGGTATTAGCATGGTGAATGCATTAGAGTGGGAGAAGGACGTACAAATGTCATGGTATACAAGATAGTGCAGATCAAACCTGCATTCCATCCACACGTTTCAGTTTGAGGACCTCTGTGATATAGGAGGCAGACTCACCATGCAGAACGAAGCCAAAGTCCGTGTAGTTCCATACAGCATCTACGAACTCCCAGAAGAAGTACCTAAGGATCGTCGCGATTAATATTATATTGAAATTGGGGCTCAGACAGAGAAGCACGTACCCGACCGCCACAGCGTCAAGCACGCCGATACTCTCATGCCATCCGAACGTCTTGTCTTCTTCGAGCTCGGGATGATGCAAGCTGATGAAGGACAGATACGAAAGCAAGATGGCGTTTACAAACGACACCAAGTGGATGTGCCTGCGACCAAGAATATGAGCATACTGTACCCTACACGCCAAGCGCGTGTATGGGTGACTGCCAACGCACCAATTATTCCTCCCTCGCCTGCCCTTCAGCTTCGCGTACGACACCGGCGCGACGATCGGGCTCAACGTCGGCGCGACGACGATGTGCAAGAACGTGTAGAAGAACGCGGTGTACGCGAGGGTCGAGAAGTGGTCGGGGAGGTGCTTGAGCCCAAATTGGTCCGCGATCGGCTGGGCGAGCGACCGGAAGAAGGCGTCCGACTGGCGGAGGAGGTCGTTGGCCATGACGACGACGACGGAGGTGTCTCGGGGCACAAGGAGGGGCCCTCGCCAACGTCGGTGGGGGTGGTGGGTGGACGAGGGAGAAGACGCGGTGCGGTGGGCTCGGGATTAGTCTGACTCTGCTGCTTCACGCACGTTGGATTACGGGACTCGCAGGCGTCCTTCAGTGCGGCGCTACTGCCGCCTCTCGCTGAGACACTCGCAATTTACGTCGCTCGGGCGGATGGCGGGCGGGACATCTGGTGCGCAGCGGGTTGGCATAGGATGGTAGTTGGATGGGACTGCGAATACGACAGAAGGAGAGACGAGAGAATAAGGGACCCTGCGTGCAAACGACAGGGTGGTATTTGAAGGGAATGATTTAGACAGAAGACATGGAAGAACATTGTCTGAGTAGACTCTATATGTACCCTCGTGTCCACCACTGCCTAACACACCAACAACCACATCGACAACGATCAGCACAAGGCGAGGTTCAAAGACGCGTTGCTGCACACTACATTTGAGGATTAATCAGCTACATTGGCCACGAACGTGGATGAGAGGCCACTCACCGAGAGATAAGCACCATTTGTGCCTGCGGTATGCGGATAAACCAGCAAGGCGAGGTCCAGACGAGACAGCACACAGACGAGCACAAGCACAAGCAGACCAGAGGAGCAGAGCACAGCAGACGAAGGTATCAGAGTTTCTCTAGCAAGCCTCGGAGGATCTTCTGCTTGGAAGCCATGTCATTCCCTTTCTTCGCCATAGACTTGTTCTTCCTCTCGAGCATTGCAATAGTCTCTTCCACCTCCGTCGGGATTGCCTCGACGGCATTTCTTGCAGTAACAGCTTAGCAGTCAGGACCTCGTCAGTCAGCAGGACCAGATAGAATACGAGCTTAGGACGCGAGGATACCAGTTTGCTCTAGGTCTGCTTCGAAGGTCGCCCACAGCTGCTCTCGACGGTGGTACGCGTCTTGCAATTCGCCCACCAGCTTCTCTGTATTGCGCTGTACGATAGGAAAGAGGACTGAGTTAGTGTCCTCACTTCAGAGCCGCTAACGTGCCTTCATCAGTCGATACGCGGTCTTGAGTTCATCTTCGTCTCGAATGGCCTTGGCCTCTGCGCCTTTGCACGCGTCGTCGAACGCTAGTATACCCGTCCCGAAGGACACATCGACTGAAAACAGCGCGTTCAGTTATTAGAAGTTCGTGTATGCGCATATACAAGACCGTACCTTCGTCTTCCATCTTATCATGCACTTCCTTGATGCGTTGCATAGCAGGTATGACCGCGTTTCTGAGATGCTGTCGCAGCTTCTGCGCCTCCGCATTCATGGGCTCCTTGAGCTGTTCAGCGAGAGCAGCTAGCTCCTCGCGTTCGTCCACATCCACATCTCTGTAGAGAGATGCATTAAGCCCAAGCCCAAGTAAAGCGCATATATGCGCCACACGCCAGCCACAGAAGACGGGAAGCGCACTTGTCCTCGAACATAGCAGCCAGCGTCGTTTCCTCGTCCCAGTCCAGAGGGTCGTCTTCGTCCATTGGGTCGCCTTTCCTGGCCTTCCGGATATCGTCTTGTTCTATCCCGTCTAGTTCGCGGTAGAGGGCGGATAAGTCTCCGGTGTCGCCACGTCGAGTGTCGTTCGTTCTTGTCGTCCGAGTTCCCCGCGATGGGTGGCGCGAGACAGTACTCTGAGGGACGAATGCGGCGACTCCTGACGCGGAAGAAGATGTGAGTGTCCTCGAGCTCCAAAGTAAATGGTAATAACACATACCGCCCTTCTTGGGTGTCTTGAGCACGGACACGAGTGGTGAGAACCTGACGACCTGCGGGGTAGTTGGCTTGACCATCGCGGAGGCGTGACTTCTAGCTGGGCGTCGGCGGCCGTGGAGGAGATGGAGGGGAGAGGCGGGAGAGGAGACGGCGAGAAGGATCAGAAGAGGCTCATAAGCCAGAAAAGCGCCAGCGGCTGCGTCCGAGATCGGCTAGCGTCTCTTTCGCTCACACCCTCCTCGTCCTCGTCGACGTCGCCCTTGCCCTCCTTGTCCAGGTGTCCCCTCTCTCCGCGTCCCCCTCCCCTTCTCTCTCTCCCAGGTACGTGTCGCTGCCCTGCTCACAACCAGCTCGCTGCTCACCGTCTGTCGCGTCGTCGACCCTGCAGCCCACGACGACCCCGTGGCTAGGTCACACTCCCTTGCGATCGACACCTCCCCGTCCCTAGTTCGTTCACTCGGACTCTCCCCCGCCAGCTGTCGCGTTCCACTCCTTTCACCACCCCCGAGTTCTGTCCCAAGATGAACGCCCGACCTCAAAAACAGTCCATGTCTGAGCTCAAGTTCCGCCGTCTGGTAGAGCACAATCAGCGGCTGAAGGAGGACCTCTCGAGACCCAGAATACGCGTGAGCGAGGCCAGTACGAGGTATGTTCTTTGTTCTTGTTCTGGTTTGCGCGACGGAGGGAGCTGAACGTGCTGTGTTTGTCAGTCTGATCCGTTACTGCAAGACGACAAAAGATCACCTTGTATGTTGATGTTCATCACTTCGCCCTATTCCCTGCCTTGTTGTCCTAGGAATTCCTTGTCCTCTCGCGCACTGCATGTCCCTGTGCTCATTGCCCAAATGCTGGGCCGCGCGGAGCTGCATGTGCGCAGCGTGCGCGCAGACATTCTCAGCACCGTCCTCGCCGTGGGCGCCTGTGCTGCATCAGCTCTGCTGACACTTCTTCGCTTGTCCGGTATGCGCGCAATATTTACTGACGATCGTTCTCCCTTTCATTAGCTGCCGTCAATTTGGGGACCAGTCAATAAAGCTGAGGACCCATACGCACCAACTGCAGAAGGCTGCCAATGTCTACTGATGTGATCGCCCTGCGTTACGCCCGCGGCACCACATCTTCCTCCCCGCGCCGGAGTAGACAGGACGCCGATAGACCATCCCCCCGCCCCAATGGCGAAACCTGTACACATGCATCGTCGCCCACTAGACACCCCTCCACACGTCCCACGTCTTTGGAAATATCACCCAACCGCACCGCGCCTCCTCGAGATACGAGCTGGCGATCTCAAGCGCGCCCCACACTCCTTTTACATCGCCATGCTTTCTTCAAGCACTCTAGCAGTTACTTCTTTTCGGACTTATAGTACCAAGTCGTCTATTTAGGATGGAATTGACCTGACACTTGGGCTGCAGGTCTATATACTACATCTTGGATTTCTTTCTTTCAATCCTCACCCATGCATGCATTTCTGCGTTCTGCGCTCGCTCGCTTTCGTCGCTGCGTCACCTTTTTCCTGGCGCCCCCTTGCCTTTGGCTGCCCTGCATCTTTCACTTCTTGTCCCCAGCATTGCCGTCCTGCGTTCTCGTGTATGGTACCTGACTCTAGTCGCAACTTTTTGTTATTTGTCACATAACTCTACTAGGAATGCATTCCGCCCTCATGTAACGCGTTGGAGAGCGAGTGAATGGCCGTGCACGTTGTCCACACATTGCTGTATGCCTGCCCGGCGAGACGTATCGCCGCTGCGTTGTCGCGACGCTCGGTGGGGAGGAGGGCATTCACGTGATGAGAGCGGGGAAGTGCCTGGCGAGCACGCGGGGGAGAGAGGGAAGCGCCGATCAGAGCCGTCGATGATGGGAGCCGTCTGAGTCTCAGTCTGCGTCTGTCGAGGTCGTCGCGCTCTCCGTCGTTCCCTCCTTCCTCCCATCTCCCACCCACCACCGCACGACGTCCAGCACCCTCTCCTCGTCGCACCCGCCCTTTTGCTCGCCTTTCTTGTCGCCAGCATTGCACAGAGCACCCATCAGCTGCGCTCCGTCGTCAACTTCTCGCGCTTGTTCATCATTCCATCCCAGGCGGCATCAATCTCACCCACCCGAACTTTCCCTTTGCCCCCTCCCTCTCGCCTTGCCTGCGTTGCCCCACTCACCCGTACGTCTTCACCAGTCTCGACGACGACGACGGTACCCCGAGCTCACCATTTCCTGCCAGCAGCCATACGGCCAACCCAGTAAACACCTCCGGCTCTAGCCATCTGCCTCTCATTTTGCGTTCGACGCTCTCGTTCCCTTGTTCTCACCCTCGCTCTCCATCACCCATCGCCCCTCCTCCCCAACAAGCCCACTCGGCACCGTCACCATGAATTCCCGTCCGCACAAACAATCCATGTCCGAGCTCAAGCTCCGACGACTGACGGAACACAATCAACGCCTACGGGAGGATTTGGCACGGCCACGGATAAGAGTGAGCGAAGCGAGCGCGAGGTGCGTCACTGTCCCTATTGCTTTCTCGAGTTATTGGGCAGGGTGCTGATGATTATCCTTTCGTCTGTCTCTCTTTATGTGCTTCTGCTCTCGCTCTCGTGGCTTGGGTGTCATCCCGGAATTGTTCTTCTGGAACCTCTGCTTGTTCGGTTCCTGAACTTGTATATGGAACCCTGCAGTCTCATCCGATACTGCAAAACAACAAAAGATCCTCTCGTGAGTATTCCATTTCTCTCTGGGAGCGTGCTATCGCGGCAGAGGGCAGTTGCACTGCGACGGCTGCCGTCGTTACGCACGCAGCACCGCCTCTGCTCCGTGACTTCGCCCTCGTCCTGAGACAATGAGACGCTATGCTGACTGGCGTCGCTCTACCTACCTAGGTGCCATCAGTATGGGGACCCGTCGCACGAAGTGAGGATCCATACGCAGCAGCAGGAGGGTCAGGCAAAGGATGTTGTGTTGTACAATGATCTATTTGTTTTTGTTTTCTCTCTCTCTGCCCCTTCTCGGTTCTCAGTTTTTATCATCGGTGTTGCTTCTTTATTCTTTCCATCCCATCCCCGCCTTCCTCATTCTTCATCCATCATGTCCACATACTTTGTGTCCGCTGTGCCCTGGCCCCAACGCTTCTGTTTTTCTTTTTCTCTTTTGCCTTTGCCTTGCCTTCTCTTCACAACACTCTGCTCCTGGTTGACAATTTATACCATCGCTCTTTTTATCTGCTGTTGTGTTTTTTTCCTCCGTCCCTCCGTCTCCTACTCTCCATCTGTCTGTCTGCCTGTCTCTCAACACCCAACCCCACCAACCCAGCCCCCCTCCACGGTCACGTTCTTACCGCCACACAGTCCTCTTTCACCTTTTCCCCTTCTCTCTCTTCTCGTGCGGTGTTCCTCCATGGCCCATCCAACCAAACTGTGTCTGTGTCTGTCTCACCATGTTTTATGATGTGATGAGCAAGGGGGGAGGGTCGTGTCTATGCTGGTTGCTGTGCGCACTATACAGTCAAAGCGGGTTTTATCGAATATTATATAGGCTTAGGAGAAGAATGCGATTGCTGGAAATCATCTGCGGGGTGGTGATAGCGTGTACTGTTTGTGTACTGGATGCTGGATGCTGGAGTGCTCGTGATGCTGGGTTAGGATGGTTGGCGAGGATTGCTGGTCGTGAGGCTGCTTTGAGTATAGTATTATTAGACTATCTCATGTCTTCTGATGTCTGCTAACTGTTCTCGGAACAAACATTGCCTGCATTCCCATTCATACTTCGCGCTGACCCTGGTGTCAGCTCTCAAATTTCAGAGAGCAACTCTATCACCCAGGGGTGGTATGCGATGCGAACATGGACATCGCATTGGTAGATCCCGAACGAACAAGTAGGCACGTACATATCTATCTAAGTATCTTAGCAGCGCGACCGAACCAATTGAAGCTCAGCCTGGCTGCAGGAAACAAAGGATAGGATTAAACGAGAACCACAGAAGCTACAGTAAATAATCCGTATCATGCCGGTAGTGTCGCGTCATTATTCAAGGAACGCAATGTTGCGAAGGAGATTGAAGTGTATCTGCGTCTGTCATCGGTGTCAGAGGGTATTGATGAAATTGCGGACACTGGGTTCGGGCATCGCGCCCATGAATTGGGAGATGGGTTCGCCGTCTTTGAACGCGATGACGGTGGGGAGGGAGCGGATCTGTGTGGCGGAGGGTCCACGAGATGAGTTGAACGGAGCAGGAGAGGAGGCAGAGAAGTAGCAAACGTACGTTAAACTGCTGAGCCAAGGCGACCTCGGCGTCGGTGTCTACCGTGACAAGATCAAGAGGCTTGCCACTGCCTGTCTTGATGCTGCTGTCAGCAGTCAGTTTCTCGAGGACGGGCGACAGCATTTTGCAGGGGTTGCACCAGCTAAAACGCGTGGTTTGGAGTTCCAGGGTGATCAACGCGTTCGATGGTTAGTTCGTGTTTGCTGTGCTTTGGGAGATGTGGAGGTGTGCGCGTACTCACTCGGCGTAGAAGTCGACGAGGACGACTTTGTCCTTGTTCGAGACGGCTTTTTGGAGGGTCTGTGTAACACATGCCGAATGCAATAGACCACGTATAGGTGATGACGATCACGGTAGGTAGAGACCATTATATGAAGAAAGGAAGAAGTAATTCAATCACCATCTCTACTGCTATGAGAGTTCGAACAAGCAAGGGGAGGTATGAAAGCAGCATGCTTACCTCCGCATTGGCGTTCAGGAAGTGATCGTTCCGCCGCGCTGTCGTGTGGAAGGCGCGGCCTTGTCGGGCTAGAGCTTTGATGGCGCGAAATGTAGACATGTTGTATACGACTTTGCTGTGCCAGGATGCGAGGATGAAGAGGAAAGACGCAGACTTGTCGTGGACGTTGGGCAGGTGGAGGACTCGGATGACTGTTGCAGCACGCGAACTCCGAGTGACGACGTCGGCGCGCTTCCCGCTCCGGAAGATGCCGCTTGCACCGCGATCGCTCGATCACTGTTACGGTCGCCCTGCAGTTGTTGGTCTCGTCGGCCACACCGTTCTGCACGACGACGACAACATCGTGAACGCTCTTGAGCACGACATGGTCAACGATGCACAGATAGCAAGCAGCGAAGAAGCGCAAAGTCGCACCGGACCTTTCCATTCGTGGCGCGTGCCAATCGCATGATACGCTCGGATGGCAGAAGAATCTGATATGAGATCCATGCGTTGAAAAAGGCTCGTTGTCTTGTCAACGCGAGGCATTTTGCGCCTGGCATATAAAGACTGATCCATTCCCATGGACGCCCCTCATCCTCCTTTTCCACGGTCAACCATCTTCCAGTACTTTCCGAGCAGGGTGAGTCTCCCCTCCGCCGCCGTTCACGACGTCGACGACAGCGATGCTAACGATGTCCTCTCTCTCTTCCTCGCAGGCTCGATTCGGTTCATTTGTTCTTCTTGTTCCCCATCGACGACCAGTACATTTCACTCTCAACCTTCCTTGAGTGCTCGAAAGGAACATCGAATCCACATTCTTTTTCTACCTTCATTCGTAACTGTTCAAGATGCGCTTCACCTCCATCCTCGCTGCCCTTCCCCTCATCGGTGCTGCCTTCGCTCAGCAAAACCACGTCGTCTTGGTCGGTGCCAACGGTACTCTCAGCTACAGCCCTAGCGAGGTGACTGCTGCCAACGGCGACACCGTCTCCTTCCAATTGTGCGTCTCCCTCTCAACCGTATATGCGATATGCCGTTAATCTCCGCTTGCCTTTGTCTCTGCAGCGTCTCGAAGAACCACACCGTCACCCAGTCCACGTTCGCTGCCCCATGCAGTAACATGACCAACCCCGACGGCTCGCTCGGTGTCGACTCTGGTTTCCAACCCGTCGCTGCTGGTGCTACCACGTTCCAGCAGTGGACCATCACCGTCAACAACGCCTCTGCCCCCATGTGGTTCTACTGTCGTCAGGCGAAGTGCGTTCCGTCTTCCTTCCTCTACTACCGTCAACGATGGAGACTGACCATGATAATCTTTGACCTCATCAGCCACTGCTCTCAGGGAATGGTCTTCGCCATCAACCCTACCGCCGCGAAGTCCTTCGATGCCTTCCAAAAGGCTGCTGAAGCCTCCGCGTCGAACTCTACCACCGGCAGCTCGCCTTACGGTAGCAGCACCGGCGCTGGTGGCAGCAGCACGCCTTCCACAGGTGCTGGCTCTACTTCCGGTGCCAGCTCGCCCTCTGCCTCTCCTACCGGTGGTTCCTCCTCTGGTGCCATCAAGACTGGCAGTGCTGCCGGTTTGTTGCTCGCGGGTATGGGTCTGGTCATGGGCTTGGTGATGTAAAGAGGGGATTGGGTCTTGCTTTTTTCAACCTTGGGATGGGATTTGGGTTGAACCCCTCGTCGAGAACTTTTACTCTACATAATGCTGTGCATTCTTTGCTATTTGCTACCTAGCCTTGGTGCTGGTAATACCTGCCGTGCTGGAATTATATGCGTTGATACCCGGGATATCTTATTTGTGCGACGCGTGATACCTTTTGAGCTCAGTGCACGATAGCCAGCTTGCGCTGTCGTCGAGTCGTCTTTGCGACAATGTTGCGAAAGTAAACAGCGAGTCGAGGAATGTGATTTTAGACAAGGCACACCGATCAGTTGTTTGTCGGATGCGCTGGCGCTTTGGCTTTGCGATGTTACGTCGTCTTCGCGCCGCGGCACCAGCACTGCTTGAACACCTCCCCACACTTCTTGGACTTACACTCACATTCCTCGCCAGCATAACTCGCTGCTGCGGTCCCACAAACCAACTTTATGCCGGCCAAAAGTCCCCACTACTCGCACCTCACGATCTAGGGTCCAACCGGGAGGCCCGACCAGGTGACTTTACGCAATGTCCGACTCTTCTCGACCTGTGTCGCCTGTGGGCGAACTGCCGAACATCAGTTCTGCTGCGAGTGGTCAGCGGCCGTTCAGGTTCAACTACGACGTAGGGCGAAGAGGCCCGGCGAGCGTTTCGGAGACGACGGAGGGACGGGGAGGAGACTATTTCGCGTCGAGTGCTGCTCCGGGGCATGCGTTCCATCCGTCCGAGACGTCGTTGGCTTTGGGTGCTTTGCCTACGGAATGGAGTAGTACGAGACATGGGTTCCATGGTACGCCCGATATGTTGTGTCGAATACGTCTGGGAAATTCTGATCATCCGACTTGGTTGTCATCAAACTTATAGCTATATCGACTGTCGTGAACAACCCTCACAAACGGTCTGCTCCTCCAAAAGCCCACTCCAGTATCCCTGCAGTTCCTCCAGCCGACCTACCACGCGTGCGCCGGAAGGACTTCGACTCCTACATCCGCACTGTCGCCCCAGAATGGGAACGATTCGAGAAGAACGCAGAACAAGGGCGGCAAGGCGCACCACAGCTCGATGGACCCTCCAGTTCAGCACATCCTCCTCCTCTGGGCCCTGACGGTCTACCATCGACACCTCGGACTCCACGTATACCTCTTGGTCGACCGCTACCGCCACTGGAGTCCGTACCCGACGTGTACTTCAATCCGAAGTTCAACATTGGAGACCCGCTCACGTTCAATGCTGTCACGGGCTTGGGCAATCTTGACTTCCTAGACTTCACGGACCCGTCGACGCTGGCGTGGTCGCAACCGCTACTAGAGCAACTCTCACATCACGCGGATACCATCGAGCAACACCTCGTTCGCGAGATCTCCATTCGCTCGACTTCGTTCTTCGCCGCGCTGTCGAATTTGCAGGATCTGCAGAGCGAGTCTGAGCAGTGTTTGGATCGAATATCCAATTTACGTGGGTTGCTGAAGGAGGTAGACGAGAAGGGCGCGAAGAAAGGGCTGCAGATCGTGCGCGTGGAGAGCAAGCTGCATAACGTTGGGAAGGTACGGGAAGGCGTGAAGATGGTTGGCGGGATCGTGGAGATGACGGGTGTGGCGAGGAGTTTGGTAGCAGCTGGGCAGTGGGGTGAGGCGTTGGACGTGATTGAGGGATTGACGGCGCTGTGGGAGAGGGATCCGGAGGAGGTACTAGCTTCGGCGCAGCCAACACCATCGACGACCAAAGATCCCAGAGGGTCACCGTTACCGACCGTCATGGAATCACCACCTGCCAGCCCGCAAGCACCGCTACCCAAGCCGAAGAAACCCGCGTTGTCTGTACCGCTCTCGTCGCTGAATGCTTTCGCGTCTCTCCCCACCCATCTTCGCGAATTGACGATGGAAATTGCGTCGTCATTGACCTCTGAAGTGCTCAATATTCTCCGACGGGACCTTGAGGAGCGGATTGACTCTGATGGCGAGACGGCAGTGAAGCAGAATGGAACTCGGATGTCCTTGAAGGACCAGCTGAGACCTATGTTGCATTCCCTGATGAGGACGAATGGTGTTCTGGAGGCAGTTGCGGCTTGGAGGGAGGATGCGATAGGCGTGGTGAAGACCGTGCTGAAGACTGTGAGCTCTTCGACTCTCTCCCTCGACCAACACACATACTCACTCGTTTATTCTTAGCGAATACCGCTGTTCGATTTGGATGATGATGATCCTCAAGGGTGAGTTGTGCTCGACGCGTTTTTGTTGCAGCTGATGTTCATTTGCCACTCGGAAGGCTGGAGAAAGCGCAAGGGCTTCGCGAGATGGCGCACCCGTCTTTCATGGACATGGCCAGACTCATGTACAAGAGTTTCCTCAACTGCGTTGAAGGGCTGCAAGCGCAAACGGCCATTATTCTGGAAGTCCTCGAAGACCTTCGGTACGCTCATATCCTTTCACTCGTCACACACGTATTGACCACGCATTGATAGACCATCGAACTCACCTGTCGACATTAGTGCAGTGCGAGAAGCTCTTGGCGACATTCTGTCTTCAGCAGGAGAGCTGGCCAACGCGAAAGCATCAAGAGTGGTCAATGCACGCTCAGAACAGCATACAGTGCTGGAGCTTCCGCACTTCTACACGTTCTTTAATGTCTCCTGGGACTTCGTGGTGAAGTCTGAAGTGATTTGCAAGCGCATGATCGTCGCATTGCGGGGTGTTCTCGTCAGTCAGGTGCGTCTTCTTACTCCTTTGTCCTCTTCACGGACGTGGGTTCTAGCGTACTTTTTGCAGGCCAAGTCCTTCCTTCAAGCTTTCCATCAGTCACGGATAACGCAGTCTGCCAAACTCGTTGAAGACGAGCAGTGGAACCCCGCAGAAGTCTTGCCACCTGTACAACGCATGATTAACCTTCTCATCGACGCATCTATTCATGACCCTCGAGAACTGCTCCTAGAACCACCTCCTGCACCTCCTTCACGCTCCACTTCACCTATCCCACCCAACTCCCCTCCACCAGTTGTTTCACCGGCCCTCACTAACGGTGGAGGAGTCTACCCATCATCACCCCTCCCTTCACCGGCCCCGAACCGTCTCTCTGTCAATGGGTCGTCGCCACCGCAGGCTAGAAGGGCTTCGAGCAATCCAGGCAAGCATCTGAAGATCGAAGACAGGAGCTACTTTGCTGTTGCCGCGACGCTGGAGGTCCTTCTCCTGCTTATGGATTACCTCAAGGTTATCATCAACTTGCCGATGCTGACTACCGACTCTATAAGTCGTGTCATCGAGCTTTTGAAAGCCTTCAACTCGAGGACATGTCAGGTGGTCTTGGGTGCTGGCGCAATGCGTTCGGCTGGGCTGAAGAACATCACGGCTAAGCATCTTGGTGTGTAATATTTTGTGTGTTGCTGGCGTCGTTCTTACATGCTGATCTCATTTGGCCAGCTCTCGCCTCCCAGTCGTTGTCTATTATGATTTCCCTGATACCGTATGTTCGAGAAACTTACCGACGGCATTTGAATCAGAAGCAGGCGGTGATGCTCATCGAGTTTGACAAGCTGAAGAGGGTACGCCAGCCTGCCATAACCGCATTGCTTACAAACGGTTTTTCGAGATTGACCGCTTTTGCTGTTGTAGGACTACCAAGAGCACCAAAACGAGATCCATGCGAAGCTTATCGCAATCATGGGTGACCGCTTGACAGTGCACATCCGGACTCTTCAGGTCAGTCGCACCTCTGTGTTGAGTCACCGGCGATATTGTAGCGGTGACTTGCAAGACGAGATTACTAACCCTGTCGGGTGCTATTTACAGGGAATCAAGTGGGACGTGGCACCGCAGCATGAAGGCGTCAACGATTACATGGAGATGTTGGTCAAGGAGACTGTCACGCTGCATAAGGTGCTCTCCAGGTATCTTCCGCCTTCGGTGGTCGAGGTAAGCCGTGTCACACTACCTGTTGTTGACAAGTCTGGATGTTGACTTGACGTTGTGGCGATGTTTCCACGTACAGTATGTGATGTCGCAGGTCTTTGCTGCCATAAACCACCGCTTGTCGGAAGAGTACACGAAGATCGACCTTCCATCTCTGGAAGCCAAGGAGAGGTTGGCTAGCGTCCTATTTTTCATCTTAGTTCATCCGCTGACATAGCATACATTTGGTTTCAGGCTGCAAGCAGACGCGAAGTTCCTATTACAGAAGCTCACCGGCCTCAAGAACGTTGGCGCTCCAACGGCCATGCTTGAGATCGTGGTCTCCGAGAAACGTGTCGCACTCGGTAATCCACCGCCATCCGCCACGCACCCAACCTCTCCAACACCGTTAGCCAGTCCGACTCCGCAGACACCTGCCACTGCAACTGCTGCGACGCCCTCAGCAGCGACTTCCCGCTTCAAAGCTATGCTCGGTCGGGCCACTAGCGTGAAGAAACAAACGATTCCAGCGCCTGCACCTGCAGCGGTTCCAGCACTACCTTCCGTTCCGGATTTCGAGAAGGCGCTGCCGTTGCCCAGCCCGGTACCTACACCCGCGCTCACTGTCTCGCCGTCTCCTCCGGCGATTGATCCTGCTGCTGCCTTGGTCGTTTCCCCACCACCTCCACCAGTACCGTCGGAAGTTCAGACTTCAGGCACTGCTTTGGACGCCACCGTTCCTGAGGAATTGAAGGGGAGCGTTAACGGCACTGCTGACGTTCCTGTGGATGCACCAGCTGTCGAATCTGAACCACAGGTTCAACAGAAGTTGGCGTCGCCTGATAAGGTGGAAGAAGGCCCGGAGGCCACCACTGATGGCCCCGGTCCTGCTGCTGCCGTTCAGATTCTGAAATCACCGGACTTGGACCTGGACCTGGACGGTCCTCCACCACCAACGCCGCCCAAATCGGAAGACGAGAGCGGTGAGGGCGTCGGTGCTTTGTCTTCGCCATCATCAGCTACAGCTCAACCGAACGGCGATGCTTCTGAGTCGAACGTAGAGAGCTCATAGAGGTGGACCGGCAGTACTAGACTCATCCTCTTCGTATTCTCTTCTTTTTCCACCATTACGCACTTCTCTTCATCCTTATTTTTATCTCAGGAGATACCATACCCACTCACTTCCATCCCCATTTCGTCCCAGTACATACTAGTGTTGTTTGTTTGCTACGGACGGCAGCTTTTTGATTTTTCTGATGCACTACCCATCACATATTCCATGCACGCATACAAGCATACACCGAGCTCGTCGTGAAACGTGGGACGTCCCACATGTGGTTCTATACGTGTCACGCTGGAGCATGCATGGCTCAGATCCAAGTTCATTGCAGATTCCGATCCAGATCCCGTCGCAGGGAGGGCAGACTGAAGACTCAGAAGAGAATCTTGGACGATGGTGAAATCGGCGCTTGTGGACTCTGGTCAAGGCACGGCAGGTTCATGCGCCACTCGATTCGAGACGGTGCATTGATTCGCGCCAGTGACCGCGCAGGGCCGTATACAAAGCCAAAGTCAAAGCTGGAAAAGGAACAATCTGTCGCAGGTAAAGTCGACCGGATTGTGTATCATATTAAACGCAAATAGAGCAAGCCTGTCCGAAACTGAAGAAGCTGAAAACATTCGTATTGAGACCGAACAGTAACACTAGACAAGGTGAGATCTACGGCCCCTTTGAGTAAGACACCGCGGCTACCTTTCATAGTGTCGGGTTGACCGTTGGAAGATGGAGTGCAAGAAAGTTTGCGGTACTTCTGCAGCACATGTTCTGCGCTCTTCTGGGTGGCGGGGTGAATCCTGCTAACCCACAGACCTGGAGGCGTCCAAACACTCGTCGGACCGGTGCAACCACCCATGCCAAACGCGTCTCGCGTCTTGAGAAGAGCGTATATCCGTCTTGCCTTTGTACTTTCCGTTTTCTCTATCTTTTCCTCTTCATCTATGCTCCGATTCAAGTGACCATCAGTCGTTTCGCGCGCATCACATGATGCCGAACGCGCAAACGCGATGGGTGGATGGACGACTGTACCCTGAGATCGGCGCCGCTGCTGAGGAAATTTGTGGGACACAGCCGCGGACGAAGTGACGGCTGGCTAGGGACCATCGTTGTTTGGCAGCGAGTGCGTGGTAGGAAGACCGCGCAGAGCAAGTGAACACCTTCCACGAGTCGTGACGGACCACGGTGGTCATCGAGTTATCCTATAAAAATAGACGGTGCGGCGATAGACTTTAACACAGCGCGTCGTCCTACTCGTAGTTACAGATCAGAGCAACGAATGCTTGACACCTCGCGCCTTGCAGGCCGGCCACTGGTCACTATTAGGAAAGATCAATATCACCGATGACCACAGTGGGCGAAACGCCGCTGCTACCGCCGCTGGCACTGCGGGGATGGTCGGTCCGCGTGTAGCTTGACGGGAACGAACACGGTAGCTACGCCGCCCGCCTGATGTCGATGTCGAGCGTGCATCGACATCAGCGATACGGCAAGCCTTAAGGGGACGTCCTGTTCAATTCTCAGTCCTGCGCGAGGAAAGAAGCTGGAAGCTTCTAGTCACCATGGATCATTCAGCGGTGCGTTTGTGGCGCGAATGGCATGAAGTCAAGTACGACCGAAGCCACCCTCAGCTCTGATCATGTTCTTGTGGCAGATTACACGCGCTATATCAGAACAGATCAAGTAAGAATGAAGACCAGAACAATAAGAACGGGCAGATCATCGGATGAACGTACCGTACGAAACGCGCGTCCTGCTATCCAGAGTGGCGCGTGTGTGCTTTTTACGAGACATCCTCCGAATCAGTGTGTCTGCAAGAACGACAGAGTTGAGGTCGGAGTCGGAGAGCCACGTTGGCCAGCCTGAGCTTGCTTTGGTGGTGCATGTTTGCTTGACGCCCCTCGCGGGAGAAGAACTTGTGAAGCGCCCACAATCGGCCGCGGGGTCCAGAACCTACATAGACTCTTCGTTGTTTTTGGTTGCGAACGAGTGACAAAGTGGAACCCTTTGAGACTTGTGGGAAGCTCACCTAGCAAACTCCGATGTGTCCGAACAAGCTCGCTGGAAAGAGATGTGCGCCGGTTTCGAGGGCCATTAATATTGTCGTCGCGTTTGATCATACTGTACTGAGCCGACCATACCGGTGGAGGGTGTGACACGGGACAAAAAGTTTCGTGCCGGTGACGCGGTGAAACCGGCGGTGACCACCACCGTTTGCCTATATATGGAAGGTACCTGCCCAATATGGTAGGCAAAGGCGCCGCAGGCGCCGAAGAAATGGGAGCGCCGGGGAAAAAACCCGATGTGACCTGGGACAAAATGTCCGCGGCGGGCGCTTCGGCCGACCCTTGTGACCCGTGACCACCGCTATGGTCGGCTCAGTACAGTACTGTAACTGAAGTGACGAAGATATCAATAATGAATATGAAACTCCCAGTCGTCACGGTATCACCGTCTATATAAGTATTTCACTTCGAACGGCTTCGTTGCATCGTCACGTCGCTGTGAGACAGGGCCCACCTTCCGGCTTGGGGGGAACGACTTGATAGGCGGAGCCTGCGAGTTTTGAGGACCACTATTTGGCAGCTGAAGCTGGGAGTTTGATGGTCCCTATGGGTCCACGGGAATTCGGTGGAACCGCAAAGAATGGCGATGGCGATGAAAAGGAACAGGATGCCGCCGGGATCGTGACTGCAGGGAGATCTGCGGATGGCGACGTTGCCAGGGTTGAGTTTACGAAATCCTCAGGCTGCGAAGGCGTGACAACGTTACTGGACCACGACCATCATCTGCATCTTGGACGAACAATGGGTTTTTTGAGCTGGAAAGACCCACGGGCTCACGGTCAGCTGTGGCGAGCTTGATTGTGTGTGTCTTGAGATACGAAGGATGACGTACGTACAGCCAGGCGCAGGAGAGTTTTCGCTGTGAGTCTGATCCCATCCCACTCCGGACGGAACAGCTGGAATCGATGCGGCAGAGGTTATGTTTGTGTTCGTGTGTCCCGGATAACGCGTTGCAAAAGGCACGTACGCAGCCTGAGGTATTTTCGTCGTTTGGCGAACGGCAGAGAACTTAGAAGTATGCGTCGGTAATGACGTCGGTGGCGTGCCCAGTGCCATTTTTTGCCGAAACGCATCCCGGAGGAACAGCGCGAGCGGCGAGGATACCAACCAAACTGCTGTCGGTATCGATAGATGGATCGTTGCATCAGATTCAAATTCCTGTCAGCTCATATTGCAGCGAAGATACGAACGAGTGAAAATTGCATCTTGCGTTTTTGTCACAGCGCAAGTGTGCGTCATCGGTCGGACGATCTGCGCACGATTTCGGAATCGGAGGTTGTTCGCCTCGGGCTTGTGATCAGCTACGAAATAAACTGAGTCAGTGTCACGCGTATCCCCAACGTCTTTACGAATCTTTACCTGGAGAGTTTCGCGTTTATTCGGACTGCCCAAGCCCAATGACTCCTCCAAGACTTAGACAGATCTTTTGCGGGTGGCGCCAAGCAAGCGTCCGTCGGAGTTCCCGGCGACAAGAACGCTGACTTTGATTCGACCAATCCAGACTCGAAAAAATGGGGCGGAGTTCTTGCTCGCGGCGTCGCGTCATGGGGCTCCTGGCTAGCACGCAAATATTCGCTGCGATGAGGATGCCCAAGAAACGCGGATGCGCGGACCTGCCATTTTAGTTCCCTGTCATCTTCGTCACGCGTCGGCGCGTGATGTTGCGTGACATCTCAGCGCGGCCTTCCAATTGAAATTTGCCATTGGGTGACCCCCGTCGGCATGTGCGCAATCGCAATCCGTTCGTGGTTGCTGCGGGCGGCGAGACGCGTGACGGGGCGGGTCTGGGTCTGGAACGTCGGTCGTGTGATGTAATGGAAGGGTCATTCGCTATTGGTTTACAGAGGCTATTTGACCGAATTGTGATGACTGGGATGGATTTGGAACAGATCATGAGTTCACCAGTGACACCAGCCACTGTTTATTAACGTTTATTTGTTGACTCGATGTTCTGTTCGGTGTTGGCTGGTTAGAGCCTGGAATAAAATGATTCAGATGATGGGTGAAGTGGCTTGGAATCTCCGGACATTTGGACGTCTGGACAGCGGGATCGAGAGCGAGGTGCGGGGAAGAGATCAAAGTCACGAAATGCGAAATTGTCATGTCATGTCATGGTCTTTCGGTCTCCGTGGATCAAAACTTTCTTCTGCACCGTGACGAAGAGGAGGCCGGGTTGGGATGAATCCAACACAGGAGCAACAACTTCAAGTCGACGGGAACGAATAGAAGAGAATCCTCCAGCCTGAGGGCAGATTGTATTTGATGGCGGCGCGCGATGGAACCTCAAGGAAGAACTGCATGGACCAAACAGCGTTCGGAGGTTCGCAATCGTCTGATGGCGTCCGCTCGGAATCAGCGTACCCGCGTGGATGACAGATTGAGTGGATGGCTGTGGGTGGATGACACAATAGGATACAAGACGACGCTTGGGTTTGGTAGCACGTTGTCTTGCATCATGCGAGGTCGGTCATGACTCCGAACTCGTGTGCGCCACGCTGGTATCGTTGTTGCCTTTGCGTCTGGCGTTAGGCGATAAGCAATCTTGGAATATTGGAGGGGGGCGTGACGTGGCACGCCCTTCGACGCGAGGAATGTCCGGCAGCGTCGAATTCGAGGAACTGTGATCGTGCTTTGACAATGACATGAGCATCGTCGCGCTTTGATTCAGGTTCAAATTCTGTGATTCTGTGATTCTAACAAAGAACCAATGATTCTGAACGACCAATGGGGGATCAGAGTGACTCCTTCAGATACTGTATTGTATGCCGTGGTACGTACAAGTGAATATACCTATCTTGCAGATGCACTGAACGTGACGATGATCGGTGCGGTCATTTACTGCCATTCTCGGTGCTGCATCTGCATCTACATTGGGAGAACGCGAATCGGCTTCAGTCTCTGTGGTCACGCCACGATGGAGAAAGAAAACGTACCGAGTCGACGTCTGTCGTGATCACATTGATATTATTTCAATTGAAGCACACGACCACCGGTAGGGTATGTATGTGCTGGCGACGTCGGTAGAAACCTCGGAGTTCACAATGCATGGGTTACTATAGAGTACGACTTGTGCGGTGCTCGCACAGAAGAGGAGCCTCTCATGGCTATGGTGATGTCGGGACGCGTCACCCGGTGAATATTGAATGGCCTGTGGTTCGGCGAGAGATTCGAGCACAGTCATGGCTCCCTGAGGAGACCGGTCAGCAGTCGGCGGGAGGACCCGCGTGGTTCTGGATCACTGATGGGACGCGGTCAGTGACCCGTCCATTGTCAGACAGTCAGACAGGCTGTTGGAGGATAAAGTCACAGTGAGACAGGAGCAGAAGAATTCGTGATAGGGTAGGATAAACGTACCTTGCAAGCTCGGAGACAGCGCGAGCGCGTGAGCATGAAATGAATTCCGCGTGGGCAATTGCAGTACGTCCCCGTGTCGCCACCCTTTCTTGGGCGACCGCACGACTGTGTTCAGCTGGAAAGGTGATCAACAATCGAGGCGGACTTCTTGGTTCTGTAATAGGGTCGGTTCTTGTCACGAAATTCTCTAAGAAGATAGGAAGAAGGGCCGAGGAATTAGGTGGCATTAGGGTGCGGACAAGGCTCCGATGTTCATGCTATCCGAGCGAGTGGATACCTATCTGCATTGCTTATCCTGAAAGACGTGATAGGCGTATCGTATCGCGCTCGGAGGAAATTTTGAGAAGAGGAGATCTGCCGTCAGAACAGAGGCGCGATAACATTCTGGAATCTGGAATCTGGGGACGACAGTGGGGTAAATGCGTGCGAGGGGTGTGTTGGGCTGTAGATACGGCGATACCGACGAGTGTATGGGGCGGGTATATCCTCCAAATCGAGCAGAATGATAGGGGATGGTGGGTCGAAATGGGAAGAGAACGATCAATGGTACAGGGAGGGCAGACTAGGCAGGACTGGTGCTAGTAAAGGAGACGGGAAACTGAGTACCGCACGGATGACTGGGGAGGGAAGGCGTGGATTGGGAATGGAACGTGATGAGGAGAAGCAAGGCGACACGAAGAATGAAATTTATGCCAATGGCAGCAGCAGCAGGAGAGAGACTCAGGAATACGGTCATATCGAGGGGGGTTCGAGGGACGCGGAA